>CAUYQG010025347.1:0-53142 GCA_963574415.1 Tarsius wallacei
TCTTTCTAGATACTTGGATTTAACCTCACATTCATCCTTGACTCCTCTTTTTCTTTTATACCTTACTTGCATCAGCCAATCCTGTTAGCTCTTTCTTCAAAACATATTCACACTTTCCCCACCTCTGCAACTCTAGCCCTGTCTGAGTCATCTTCATCTCTCAGTTGGAATAATTTGGATTAACAGTCTCTAACTGTTTTTTTGTTTTATTTTATTTGAATTGGAGTTTCACTCTGTTGCCCGGGCTGGAGTGCAGTGGCATACTCACAGCCACCACAGCCTTGACCTGCTGAGTTACAGCAATCCTTCCAGCTCGGCCTTCCAAGTAGCTGGAAATACAGGCATGTGCCACCACGCCCAGCTAATTTTCTGATTTATTGTAGCGATGAGGTCTCACCAATTTGCCCAGGCTGGTCTCGAACCCGTGGGCTCAGGCAATCCTCTCACTTCGGCCTCTCAAAGTGCTGGGATTATAGGTGTGAGCCACTGCACCCAACCTCTAACTTTTTTTTCTACTTTCATAGTTTTCTTCTCCCCTACAGCATCATCATATTCTCTGTATGGAAGATATTTGTAAGTATACGTCAGATCATATAAATTCTGTGCTGAAAACCCTAAATTGGTTCTCAACTCACTCCAAGTAAGAGTTAAATTCTTACAATGCCCTACGGAGTCCCTGCAAGATCGGTGTCCTTAGTCCCAGTCTCAATTTTCTGACCTCATCATTTATTTCTCTACCTTGCTATGTTCCAGCCACACTGGACTTCCTTGCTGTTCTGTTAATACCTGAAGTATTCTCCTGTCTCAGGCAGGTCATTTGCATTTGCTGTTTCCTCTGCCTGGTACTCTCTCTTTTCTTCCCCTAGGCATCCTGACTATTCATATATTTCTACCCTGCACTGTTCAAAGTCTCTTCCTCAGCGAGGTTTCCCCACCATGCATGTGAAATAGCACACTTAGCTCCCTCTTTTATTCTGCTTCCTTGCTTAATCTTTCTCCATGGTAACATCACCACCTTATAAAAATTTATACTCATTTCTTTGTGTTTAGTCTCTTTCCCCTAGAGTACAAGGTCCAGGAGGTCAGCGACTATATCTATTATATTTGTTGCTATATTCCCCTAGCTAGGACAATCGATGAATTAATTAATCACTCAGAATTGTTAGGATAGTTAACAGTTGATGGTCCACTGAGGCTTTCAGCTTTTTCTGATCTAAAATATGCATAATTTGGGATTCTGGATTGTTAAATGCTTATTTTAGGTTTTATTGCTAATAAAATTATTAATAAATAATGCAATTTTCAGTTGTTTTGTTATTACAGAAAATATATTTTCATACAGAAATATCTTTTTTCACATATACGTTTTAAGATACAAACATTAAGACCAAAAAGATTTCGACAAAATGAAATCACATTTGTGAAGTTATCTGGAATGGGTCTTGGAACGCAGAAGAGCGTTACCAGTTATTAGTTTCCTTACTGCCATCCTTCTAGAGGCAGAGGAACTCCTGTTGCTCTGGGACTTGAGTGCAACTTGGTGATGGAGTGTGAGAAAAGCCATTTATACAGCTCTTCCATTTCCATTCAGCAGAATCCATGTGGGTGATATGCAAGAACAGGAACACTGCCGTAAAGATGTATGGGTGATTCCTGCAGATTTGCCAAGTGTTCTCCACTTGTTCTTACATAAATTATTCCTATGTGCATCCCAAGAGACAGAGTATCTTACAATGGCGTGATGCTGTGTTTCCCAAACTATGCTCCAAAGGAATACAAGCATCCACAAGATAAAGGAAATATTTCATAGTTGAATAAATCTGAAGAAAACTAGGTGAAATAAGGCTGAACAGATTTCAAATTATAAGTCTTTTTTGTGCCTTGTATATAATAACCTGTTTTGTGAGTCTTCATAGAAAAGTCTTACAGATAGGGTTTTTCAATCCTACTTCACCATAGAACCTATTTTTATAAACCCTCATGTTCTACTGAACACACTTTTTAACACCCAGTATAGCTTAGAAAGTTTTGATTCAATTTTTGCATAATTCTCTAAATTGACAGAAAGAAATATTCCCATTTTATAGATAAAATAAATGAAGTTATCAGCATAACTGGCCTTCTTCACTGGGTTGCAAAGGAGTAGAGCAAATTAAAACTAAGATCTTTTGTCTAGAATTTTAATTTTCAGTCCATTGTACCATATTACCATTTGCATGTCTTTACAAGGGTTGCTGTAACAAATTATCACAAATTGAGCTGCATAGACAAAGAAATGTATTCTCTCAGTTCTGGAGGCTCTGAGGGAGAATCTATTTGATGCCTTGTTTCTGGTAGTTGCCAGAAATTCTTGGAGCTTTTGGCTAGTAGCTATATTACTCTAATTTCTGTTCCTGTCTTTACATGACTTACATGTATATCTCCTGTGCCTCCCTCTTTGTAAAAACAAATATAAAACTTTAAAACAAACAAACAAAAAACATCACCAACCATTGGATTTAGGGACCTTCCTAATCTGGTATGATCTCATCTTTTTTTTTTTTTTGAGTTGGAGTCTCACTCTGTCTCCCAGACTAGAGTACAGTGGCATGCTCTCGACCACCGCAGCCTCGACCTGCTGGGCTCAGGCGATCCTTCCACCTCAGCCTTCCAAGTAGCTGGAAATACAGGCACGCACTACCACGTCCGGCTAATTTTTTGATTTATTGTAGAGATGAGGTCTCTCCAAGTTGCCCTGGCGGGTCTCGAACCCGCGGGCTCAGGCAATCCTCTCACCTTGGCCTCCCAAAGCGCTGGGATTACAGGCTGAGCCACCAAGCCCGGCCCTCATCTTTGTTTTTGGAGTGGGAGTCTCACTCTGTTGCCCAGGCTGGAGTGCAGTGGTATGATCATGGCCACCACAGCCTTGACCTGCTGGGCTTAGACGATCCTTCCTCCTCAGCCTTCCAAGTAGCTGGAACCACAGGTGTGCGCCTCCACATCTGGCTAATTTTTTTTATTTATTGTAGAGATGAGTTGACCAGTCTGGTCTTGAACCCCTGGCAATCCTCTCACCTCATCTTATTTTGATTACATCTGTAAAGGATCACATTCACAGATACCAGAGATGAAGGCTTTAACTTATCTTTTTTTTTTTTTTGAGTTGGAGTCTCACTCTGTCACCTAGACTGGAGTGCAGTGGCACGCTCCCGGCCACCGCAGCCTCGACCTGCTGGGCTCCGGCGATCCTTCCACCTCAGCCTTCTAAGTAGCTGGAACTACAGGCATGCGCCACCACACCCGGCTAGTTTTTGGTTTATTGTAGAGATGTTTCGCCAAGTTTTGCCTTGGCAGGTCTCGAACCCGTGGGCGCAGGTAATCCACTCACCTCGGCCTCCCAAAGTGCTGGGATTACAGACTGAGCCACCGAGCCCGGCCGGCTTCAACATATCTTTTGGGGACATTTACTTATTTATTTATGCTCTATCTATCTATCCACCTATCAATCATCTTTCTATCTATCTATTATTAATTATTTACTTATTTATTGAGTCAAAGTCTCACTCTGTCACCCAGGCTGGAGTGCTAGGATTGGGTGATCCTCCACTACAGCCTTTCAAGTAGCTGGAACCACTGGCATGCACCACCACACCTGGCTAATTTCTTGATTTATTGTAGAGATGAGGTGTTGTCACGTTGCTTGGGCTGGTCCTGAACTCCTGAGCTCAGGTGATCCTCTCATCTCTGCTTCTCAAAGTGCTGGGATGACAGACGTGGGCCACTGCACCCAGCCTGGGACACAATTTAATCCCAACACCATCCAATATAATATACTCTGAAAATATAATGTAACACAATAGTTCATGGGAACGTTCATGGAAATACCCATTTTTTACTCCTTTTTCTTTTCTTTTTTTGTTTTTGAGTTGAAGTCTTACTCTGTTGCACAGGATGGAATGCAGTGGCATGATCACGGCCACCGCAGCCTTGACCTGCTGGGCTCAGGTGATCCTTCTGCCTCAGCATTCCAAGTAGCTGCAACTACAGGCATGCACCACCATGCCTAGATAATTTTCTGATTTATTGTAGAGATGGGGTCTCGCCAAGTTGCCCAGGCTGGTCTCGAACCCTCTGGGCTCAGGAATTCTCTTGCATCCACTTCCCAAAGTGCTGGGATTACAGGAGTGAGCCACTGCGCCTGGTTCCTTTTCTTGATCAAAAAGAAATGAGGAGGACTTCAACGGTAGGATTATAATTTTATGTAAAATAAAATATGAATGCTACTTATATCACCTAGCAAAAGTTTCCATGCAGTGACTAGTAAATCTTTACCTGCTAAATGGACAAAATCATCAGGTTTTTGATCATATTGATGTCCTGCCCTATCCATATTCAGTAGAAGGAGCTGTTGAGTGTCCATTCTATGAAAGGTACTGAATGAGTTTGTATAGTCTATGACCATTATGCACATACAAAAACAAATCATGTATGTAGGATAAGACATTCTGCATTTCAATAAACTTAAAAAAGAACAATAAGCCTTGTTCAGTGTGTTACTTTTAGCCTTTGGTAGGCGAGAAATAGTTCCTAGGTGGATACCATTTAGGAAGAATACCTTTATGTTTATCTTGTGCCTCCCTGGCTGTGTAGTAAAGCAGTTGAGAGTTCAGTCTTAAATCAGTTGACCTTGGTTAAATTCTTGCTTCTACAACTATCTTAATTTATGACCTTGACAATTTAAATAACTTCTCTAAATTCTAATTTTCTTCATCTGAAAATGGAAATATTAATATTATCTACCTCATAAATGAGAGATCATACAAATAAGGAATTTGGTTCGGAGCTAGCATATACTAGAAGGTTAATACATCTTGGCTATTATTATTTCCTGATTATAATTTGGGGAACAGGATCATAGCATATTTGTCACATGTTGTTATGTTAAATATATAATCCCTAAATCTCAGAAAGAAGTAATGGAAATAATTTCTGAGACTGGAATCTTGGGACATTTTTTAATGTCTGCAATATCTAACACTATGCCTTTCGTTTGTCAATAATTTGATAAATATTAGCATATTAGTACGTTGAGTTGTAGAGATTTTAGGTAGAACACAGGAAACCTAAGTGTTCACCCGAGATGCCAACGTGTAGAGAAACATTGTACGTCCTACATTTTGTTTCCAAAACGACTTCTCATCTAGCTTCTGCAGTCTGGCTATTTGCTTTGCAATTGAGACGCTTTTTTTTTAACGTTCTTGAAGATCTGGGATAACCTAGTCAAAATTCTGGTGGTTTTTCAGAAAGACTGGAACTTGATACAGCAGTAGATTTCAACTGAATGCAAGAATACTCCTCAATGGGACATATTACTTTCTAGGATCCTTTGTTCAATCATGGAGCTTTCAGAGTCCTATAGATAGTCTTAAATTTCTGATTCAATATCTCATGGCTTATTTTAGGAGGTGATGAATGATGTTACATGTTTATTTGTTTGTTTTTGAGTCAGAGTCTCACTGTCACCCAGGCTGAATGAAGTACAGAAGCAGGCCCACGGCCATCCCAGCGTCGAACTGCTGGGCTCCGGCGATCCTTCCACCTCCACTCTCTCTGTATATATATATTTGAGTTGGAATCTCACTCTGTCATCCAGGCTGGAGGGCAATGGCATGCTCCTGGCTATCACAGCCTTGAAGTGCTGGGCTCAGGCCATCTTTCCACCTCAGCCTTCCAAGTAGCTGGAGCTGCAGGCATGTGCCAGCACGCCTGGCTAATTTTTTGATTTTTATTGTAGAGATGAGGTCTTGCCAAGTTGTCCAGGCTGGTCTTGGACCTGTGGGCTCAGGCAATCCTCTCACCGGCCTCCCAAAATGCTGGGATTATAGGCATGAGACACCGCGCCTGGCCCTACACTTTTTTTTTTTTTTTAGTTGGCATCTCACTCCGTCGCCCAGACTGGAGTGCAGTGGCCGCTCCTGGCCACCGCAGCCTCGACCTGCTGGGCTCCGGCGATCTTTCCGCCTCCGCCTTCCAAGTAGCTGGAACTACAGGCGCGCGCTACCACGCCCGGCTAATTTTTTTGAATTATTGTAGAGATGAGGTTTCGCCTGCTCAGGCGGGTCTCGAACCCGCGGGCTCAGGCAATCCACTCACCTCAGCCTCCCAAGGCGTGGGATTATAGGCTGAGCCACCGAGCCCGGTTGGCCCTACACGTTTTAACAAATTTTTTTTTCAGCTCAATTGCTGCCTATTTATCTGATGTTGTCTCCATTTCTTTCCTCAAAGTTAATACACTCATATTTATAGAATCACCTCTAAGAAAGTCCCATTCAAAAAGTTGAATAGTCTAAGATTATAGCATTATAGAAAATACTATAGTGAGTGAAAGTAGTATTTTCCAGACCATTTATTCATGACTAATATTCCAACTTTTTGGCATAAAATACCAGTTATTTTGTTTAATAGTCTTTTTTAATCAACATATACTTTTTTAACTTATGTAAATTGGTGTTTAGGAAAAGAACTGTAGCATCACCATCTTAAATAGAAAAACAGTAAACTTGTTTTAAGAAGATGTTAACTATAAGAGCCAAAATGTTAAAATTCTTGTTAGATAAAACCTTAAAAAACAGTAAAATACATAATAGACATGAAATATAAGTAATAATTCAACTTATCTATTTTTAAAAGCATATATCTTCATTAGATGAATGGAACCATACCTTGTCACTCATTAATAGTGGAATTTTTGGCTCAATCTTCCTTAGTTTAAGGTGGAGATTGGAGAAAATTCTGATTTTATATGCTGGTATTAACCTTCCCCAACTGAAACATTTGAGATGGTGATTGCTTCATCAGATTGTGTCCCTGGAAAAAGAGATGATGCCAACTTGCAGTGGACATGTTGCAAAAAGTAAGTCTTTATTGTTCTATGCACTGATGTTTTCTAGTTGTTTCTTATAGCAGCATAAATGAGTTTTCCCTGACTAGTACCACTGTTGTCTTTAATAGGATTGTGTACTGAAAATTAATTTCTACCAAAATTTACACAAATGCTTTGGGATACATAAAGTGTATGAAGTACTTTCTAGAATGGATTCTGAAGCTACCAAGTTTTGCAGTAAGACCTGTAAAATAACTTGAACAAGATTTTTTTTTTTTTTGAATTGGAGTCTTACTCTGTCACCCAAGATGGAGTGTAGTGGCATAATCATGGCTACTGCAGCTTCAGCCTCAACCTGCTGGACTCAGGTGATCCTTCCACCTCAGCTTCCTAAGTAGCTGGAACTACAGGCACATGCCACCATGCCCAGCTATTGAACAAGTTTTATTTCCTCCTCACTGTAACCCTCCAGTTAGGAAAGGTACTTTTGAGATATTTTATGAAGTTATTCACGTGTCTTTTCATACTGTTCAGGATAAGTTCAGCAAGTTGTTTAGGTTCAAACATAACTTGGTGGTTCAACAAAATTTTCAATATTTGCTGGTTGGAGGATGGTTAAATGAAGTTAGAGAACTCCCTCCAAGGACACTTGATTTACTGTATAGTAATGTTAACAATTACCGTTTATTAGGTCTTTACTATGTGCCACCTACTGCGTTTCATGCTTCAACTTCATTAAAAGATCTCACAGCAGCCCTAAAAAGGCAGGTATTCTTATTATCTCCAATTTACAACTAAGGATAGTCAGATAACTAGAAGGTAACAAAACTCAGACTTGAATTCAAGACTATGCTTGTAACTTCTGATTTCCATGTCTGATTGCAGCTGAGTCAGAATTAGGAGCCACACCTCTGTCTTAGTCTGTCTAAGGGATGTACATCTAAATTCTGCTCTGGGCTCTGGTCTTGGGATGGGTTTTCCTCAGACGATGGGCTGATGGCTGCTTCAAGAATGACCCATTTCTTGAGTTATCTACCCCTACTGTTCCAGTTGTGTCTTAGAAACCCTTCAATAAATAGTATTTTCGCGGGAAGAGTCCCACAATGGTTGTGTATGTGAGCGTGGTTAAGAGGAGGGAAATGGGCCATCACCATTGTTTCCCTTGTTTCTTCTTCCCCTCCTTCTCTCTATCCAAGTGCCTGCAAGTCAAGGATCACCTCCACTCCTTCTGTGTTCCAATAATAATCATCTCAGGTATAGAAGTAGGGGTATAAATAACTCCCTTTTAATATAGTGGCTCAAAGCAATGGTCCTGATGGTAATGCCAAAGAAAATTTATGGAAAGAGCTGGTTACTATGATGCTATCTGTCATCATGGGTGAGTTATGTGTGACTTCCACTCAACTTTTGGTGAGTTTATGGAGTTATAGTTCATATGTAAAAACATAATAATGCTTTTTTATGTCAGACTCCAAAAGCTAAGGTACTTACCTCTGCAGCTGCTTGAGGTTATTAATCTTAGCTCTTTTCAAAATTTTTAATATGTTAGCATGTACCATGTCTCAAGATAACATATTCTGCAACTTGATTCCTCTCTGTTGTGCAAAGTGGACATTTATTTGTCAGAAACTTACATATGTTCATAAGAATGTGTGTTCACCTGGATCTAATAATCAAGGGTTTGGCCATCAAAACCAGTTTGTATTTAAATTCATTAATTCATAGAGCAAATATTGAATGCTGCCTATGTCCTAGGAAAGCAGGAATGTCCTTTATGCCAGAGCAGCTCCATATATGTATGCAGGTAGTGCCTCTCTGACAGTGACTGGGAAACGGGCAATGAAGAGCTAAAGTCCAGCCCAAGTCTGCCCACTGAGCCCTGTCTCTGGAACAGGGCTGTGTCTATCTGGAGGAAGGCAATGTTTTCTTCTCATAAAGACACTACCAATTTACCAGGCTATGTTCCTAAGGGGGTGAGCTATCACAGAGGGGATGCCTTTAAAAAAAAAAAAAATTCTCAGCCAGGCTCGGTGGCTCAGCCTGTAATCCTGCGCTTCGGAAGGCCGAGGTGAGTGGATTGCCTGAGCCCGTGGGTTCGAGTCCCGCCTGGGCAACTTGGCGAGACCTCATCTCTACAATAAATCAAAAAATTAGCCGGACATGGTAGCACGTGCCTGTATTTCCGGCTACTTGGAAGGCTGAGGTGGAAGGTTCGCCTTAGTCCAGCAGGTTGAGGCTGTGGTGGCCGGGAGCGTGCCACTGCACTCCAGTCTGGGCGACAGAGTGAGACTTTAACTAAAAAATAATAATAAATAGAAATAAAAATAAAATAATTCTCCTACACAAAGTCTTTCTATGTGCAAGCTGTAAGTTCACATTTTTCTGGGTTTGAGTCTAATCTTTACTTTGTGATCCAATATGTTGCCTTCTCCAGTATGACACAATATTGGTCAGAGTAATTGCTTTTGTTTGAACATTTGTCAGTTTATTATTATTTTTTTCCTTATTTGAATTTGCCAGAATCCCATGCAGTATTCTAGGTATAATGTACCCATTGTGATAATAATTTTCTAATGATTCTCAGGATTTAAAAGGCTTTTAGGACATGCCAGCCTGCTGCGATATTCTTAATAAAGTTATTGGAAAAAAATGTTCTTTATTTTGAGATTGCTTTCCTGGTAAAGTTTAAGTCTAGAGTTACTGGCAGCTGTCCTTGCCACTCATGGGGAGAAGCTTCCTGAGCATCCAGCCAGCACCGAGAAAGGAATAGAAGGGAAGAAAGGAAGGAAAGAGGAGGAGGAAGAGGGAGGGGAGGGAGAAACCTAATATACCTAATCCAATCCAGGCCCTGGGTCCAGCCATTTCTGAACTTCCTTACTGCAAAAGCCAAAATCCTTTTTCATTTAAGATAGTTTGAAATAGACCTCAATCCTTGGCCTGACACTGTCCAGACAAACACAGTGTGGAATTTCTTACATTCATTTCTAATCTGCTAGGAGTGAGGGAGGCGGGGCTATGAACAAGTGTCTGCTTTGGTAAGGCTGTGTGAAATACCTTATATGTTTTATCAGTCAAGCCTTCTCACAATCCTATAAATTAAGCATTGCTAACCCATAAATACAAAATTTGAAACATTAGCATAGTAGTATTTCTCTTTAATTTGTAGAAATAGAGGTTAAAAATTGAATTACTGTGTGTATATCTTTATATGCATATAGATACACATATATACAAATCTTTATGTATATATGTACATAAACACTTATTCGTGTGAAACAAACAATACTGACCTATTAGTGGTAAAGAGATTTCAGATCCTTATTTAGAATCATTGCAAAAATTTCCAAGGTTGTCTACTTCCTTGCCACCAGGGGAGTCAATTCTTGATTGAAATCTTTAATTGCACATACAAATACTGTGGAATGTGTTCTGATTGTATCACCTACAAATAGTATGAAACAAAGAAGACAGTTGAGATGTTCTAAATTACTGGAAGTCAGGTGGTGGAAGGAATGTAGCAGCAGAAGATTAGGTAGAAAGCATCTCCCTCTATGTTTAGTATCTCAGAGGGAAATACGTGAGCTTTAACCTGTAACTGGTCATTCCGCTCTATGCCTTCTGGCTGACAGTTCTGAGATGGCCCTAACTGCTTTGTGTTTAAATAAACAGAGTGACTCTCTTGTGGAAAACAACACAGTGGATATCTAGTTTCAATTTCTTATCCTTGCTATAACACCCTTATTATGTCACCACCAGCACACACACATCACAAGCCTAGAATTTTATATTGACTTGATACAATCCGTAGGATAAAACCTCCGGTCCTCAACACCTCTGAGAATTCATCACACTGAAAGCCCTGTCTAATCAGATCTTACTCTTGCCTACCTGATCAACCTCATTTTCTCGCCTATGGTTTACACTCCAGCTAAACCACTTTACTGCCAGTTACACAAACCCTCATGCTATTTCGTGCTCATGGCCTTTGCACAGGCTGCCCCTTCTGTCTGGATTTCCTTTCCCAGTCTCATTGGCCTGATGAACATCTCATTTATTTAATCTCCTGCAGATATATCTTTGATGCGGCACCCAAAGCACCTTGAACAGAGCGAATTACCTTGTTCTCTGTGCTACTTAACACCTTTGCTTCTGTAGCATGTAGTTTAGTTTAGTTTTTTGACACTCTGATATACAGAAACATTTCCATTTGACACCCATTAACATAAATGGGGGATTTTGCTTTGGAAACTAGTCAATTATAGTGGATACAGTCATAGGCTTTGGGTTCAAACTGCTTAGATTTAAATCCTAATTCTACTTATTAGCTGTGGGACCTTGGCTATTTGTTTTTCCGGGGTCTCAGTTTTCTCATCTTAAAATGGGGATAGTAATATTAATATTTCATAGGATTACTGTGAAGATAAATTGAGATAATCTATGACTGGTGCAGGTGTGTTCTCAACAAATAATGTATTATTTTGTCTGTCAACTCAGGAAAGAAGGATGTTCATTGTCAGGAATTGGCTAAAGGTATGTCCACAGCATAAGTAGGCCATTTTCTGGACACGGAATGGCATCTGCTCTATTTTCCTCTCTTACTTGTTCATCAACTGTCCACAAAGCTGACCAGGTAAAAGAACCAGTGTCATTGCCAATCACTCAAGAAGACACTCATGTCTTTCTGTTTCCAGAATTCTCCAAAAATTCCTCAACATATAATATAGCTGATTTTGGGAAATAGACAGAAACAACCTTCTCCCGAATTTTATGCCATATTTTGTGGTCTGAGTCTTAAAAGTTTTAGTCTTTTTAAGTCCCTGTTGAGTAGGTCTGGGCTTTTGATTCTGGATTAAGGATCTTCTTTGGGTTGAATGAATGAAACGTTTCTGGCTGGCTCTAGTACTCCTCCTGTAGCCTAAGGATCTCAAACACAACCACCAGTCCTGCCTCTACTTTCTAAGAAAAGGCAGATCAATGGGCAATTACATAGTGGGAACTATGGAAGCACCAGAGTCTCTTCCTAGCCAGTCAAAAATGTTCATTGAAATGGCCATATTATTGTGGCTACCTAACTAGTGTCTTTATCAGTGAATATGATTCCATGAGTTGGGCAAGTCCAGGTTGCAAACCATTGCAGAAAGGTCCATGGCCGGCCTGTGCCTGTAAAACCTGATTAGCCAGGAGAACAACACCAGGTGGATATCACTCCTACCTGTGGGTCACAAGATGCTTCTTTTACAAAATTAAGTGCTATTGACTTGGGTAGATAATGTAAAGCATACTTTCAGTTAATCTGAGCCACTATGTCTTTTTGCTGCAAAATGAAATATGCATTTAAGTTCTCTCTCCCTAAAAAGAAAAAGTTTCTTTTTTTGTTGAATGAAGGTAATCTTAAAGACTGTGATTCATTCTGACTTGTACCCCACAACTTTATAATAAAATTGAATTAAAAAAACACTCATGTCTTTCTGTTTCCAGAATTCTCCAAAAATTCCTCAACATATAATATAGAGGATTCAAAAGAATTCCTCTTGGCTTCATTCTTCTGCCCTCCTCCTAGGAGAGTATTAAAGATAAACCAACATTAGCTGGATTGAGCAAGGCACCAGATTGCAGTTTAACAAAACTAATGTGAACTTTGACCTTTGACCCTTGAATAGTAGTCACAGTGAGCAGCTTTATCTAATCTGTTCGCATCTACAAAAAGAGTTTCAGGCATTTACTTTTAGAGAAAATAACCTGATCATTTCAGTGGAACAAGATGGACAGTCAAGGTTAATGAAGCATTGCAAGTTTTCCAGCCCTTCCTGGAGGCGGGATGGGGATGATTTATTTCTTTATTTCTCTCTTTTTCTCGCTTTTTCTTTCTTTCTTTCTTTTTTTAATGGCATTTAACAAATAGCATTTGAGTGAAATTTTAAATTGAAATTCCAGATGATAGACTCTTGGTTGAAGAACTTATCTTTTTCAAAGCAAATTTTGTCTGTTTGTTTTTCCTCCTGATATCTGTTCTTCTCACTTTCTGAAATAAACATTTTACTTTGCTAAGATGTTGTAAGATGGAACTGGGAAGTTACTCATTCTCTCCCTCATATAAACAATTCCTTAAGGCTTAAGTGAGATTTTTTTTTTTTTTTTACCCACCTCTTTCAAATGAGGTAGATTCTTTCTAAATTTACCAAGCAATCAAAATTCAGATATGGAAGTCTCAGAGCCACCTTACAGTTCTCCCTGGTATTTCTTAGGCAGGAGAAATATACCATGTGCCCCACCTAGAGGTATGACTTGGAATTGTTTGTAAAAGTGGTCTAACCTGAATTCTGGGAACAGAAGATATTTATTGAATTTCAAATGTAAACTGAACGCCATGATAAGGAAAGCGTGAAGATAAGGGAATATTAAAAGATAAAGTACTTATTCTCAAAAAACATAAAATGTGATGGAAAAAACTATAGAAATTCACAAATCTCATGGATAGTTTTCAAAGGATTCTGAAAAGATGGTAGGCTAAGTACTGGACTAGCCTCCTTTCTTCCTTCTAAGTTCACCACTGGGCAAATGAATCAGTTTGTATAAGTTTGGGGCAGAAAAGAGGGAAGGAATTATTAGTCAACCACAGAATCAGGAAGAAGAAGGTGTCCCACATGCAAACCAAAGCTCCAAGTACTCCCTCAGACAGCCTAGGAGCAGGGAAGTCATTTACTTTGTAAGGCTCTGGGATAGGGAAGCTGAAAAACCCTGCACCTGACAAGAGACTAGTACATCTGGTGGAGCTTAGGGCAAAAATCCAAAGATATTGCAGATGCTTAAAGGGGTCAGCCAGCTGCCCAGGAGGGACTTCCGTGATCCATAGTTGTTTAGAAGAGCCCTGACATGCTGAGGCAAACTGTTCTCTCAGGTGATAACTTTCTTTATCTGAAGATCTGGTGGAAGCCCAGGGATCTTTTAACTTCTCTCTTAACCCATTAATTCCAGGATTGCAGCTGGTTGGCTTGTTGTCACCAGACTTCTGTGATAAGGATGCATATTTTCTTTCTCTGTCTGCTGACTTAAGACTTAAAATTGCCCAGGAGATAAGGCTGCCAGTTCTAAGGAATCTCTCTCCTCATAATAATAATGCTGGCCGGGTCTAGTGGTTTATGCCTATAATCTCAACACTTTGGGAGGCCGAGGTGAGAGGACTGCCTGAACCCATGGGTTCCAGACCAGCCTGGGCAACTTGGTGAGACCTCATCTCTACAATAAATTAAAAAAAAAATTATCTGGGCATGGTGGTGCACGCCTGTATTTCCAGCTATTTGGAAGGCTGAAGTGGAAGGATTGGCTGAACGCAGCAGGTCGTGGCTGCTGTGGCCATGAGCGTGCCACTGCACTCCAGCCTGGGCGACAGAGTGACTCCAACTCAAAAAGAAAAAAAAAAAAAAATAATAATAATAATAATGCCGAGCTGCTTGTGGCACTGCAGGGGGGTAAAAAAATTGAAGAGGCTATGTAGAATATTGTACTTTTTGAAATACATACATATTGCAGCTAAAATATTAAATGACTGGAAAAAATACATTGTGTATGGGGCAACTATGCTGGAATCCTATTAGGCCATACTCCCCTCATGAGATGCATATTTCTGGATGACACTTGATGGATGGTTAGCATCTCCTGGATTGTATCCTGGTAAATCTTGTTTACTGCTATCCCTGCTTCAAACTCTTGGTGTTCCTCTTTCTTCTCTGCTTTCCAGGCCTTCTGCTGGTAGATTATTTGCATTTCCAGGCGCCTCTTGTACTCCTGGGCTCAACCACGCCCTTGCAAAATTTTTCTTCTCTTCATTGAGTTCTTTAAGACCTTAGTTTATGTGTTCCTGTTCCATAGCATATCCTTTTTGTTCTTTTGCATTTCTTTGCAACCTTTCTTGAGTTTGGACTTTTCCTTTACACATAACCTCATTTATTAGTTGTCTTCATATCTCATTTTAAAGCTTAACTCCTTGTTCTTCTTGGCAAACTTTATCTCCCTCTTTGGTTCTATTATTTCATCTAATTTTTTCTCCTGAGCTTTCTTTTCCTGATATTGCTATGCTATATACTATCTTCTTTTTGTTACGTTTTTCCTTAGTCTCTTCCTGTAAGACTTTTTTTTTCCTTCTTTTTTTTTTTTTTTTTTTTGTGAGAGGGCTCACTCTGTCACCCAGGCTGGAATGCAGTTATATGATCTTGGCTTACTGTAGCCTGGAAATCCAGGGTTTAATTTATCCTCCTAACTTAGCCTTCTGAAGAACTGGGACTAAAGGTATATACTACCACACCCAGCTAAAATTTTTTCACAGAGACAGATTCTCACTATGTTGCCCAGACTGGCCTTGAACTCCTGGTCTTAAGCAATCCTCCCACTTCAGCCTCCCAAAGTGCCAGGATTACAGGTATGAGCCACCATGCCAGGCCCCTTCCTGTACGTCTTGACAGGCTCTTGAATAGAATGCATGTTCAAGTCTTACTCTTTTCTATATTTCTGCTGAATATGTTCCACCTTCTCCTGGAAGACTTTTTGCAAAAAAAAGTTCTTTCTGCTTATTCTTCTGTTTCTTTAGCCTATCCTTTTGATTCTCAAATATAATCTGTTCTGTCTTTTTCCATAAGGTGTGCCTCCTCTTCCTTTAGCTGCTGTGCCACCTGTCTTTGCACCTGGATTCTGGTGACCACAGTGTTCAGCCCGAGACATGTGTTCTCTGCCATCTCTTTCTGTCTTCTCACCTCTTGAGCTTATTGCTTTTCCTCGGTTCATTTAGTCTTCTGCCCAGAGTTCTGAGAATATCTTCTCTTTCACCAGTTTCTGCCTCTTCAGTTCTTCATTAAACTCTATCTTTGTTTTCTGCTACTTATACAACTTCTGATGGATACAAAGCAAGCAATTCAAAGTGGAGCTCCTTGCTGCAAGGCCTGACTCACTGTCTAGCTTTTCAGCCACAAAATTCTCTCTCTCTTTTTTGCTTTATTAATAATCTCATTCTATCATTTTTCTTCTCAATTGTTTCTTCTTTAAATTGTATTTTATTAAAATACTCATTTTCTTCTGATGTTAAAGTTCATGTAGCTAACTTCCTATTTATTCAGTGTGGATGGAATACTGTACTTTTAGTAGGTAATGGCAAACTGAGAAAGAACCTAGTTTTTAAATAGGACAGGTGACCCTTATCAAGCTGGATTCTAAATATAGCGGCCAAAAAGGAAAAAAACATACAAAAACAGTAAATTTAAAACAAAAAAGGTAAAGTAAAAAGTGAAGATTGTGCAAAACACTGTTGATACTGCTGAATATTGAGTTGGCAGTGACCCAAATGTTAGCTTAAGAAATCACACCAGAATACAGGAAAAAACAAAATGGAAATTTAGAATTAAAAGAACCCAGGGCACAGTGGCTCACACCTATAATCCCCGTACTTACCTCTCCCAGAGGCAAGAGGATTGACTGAGCCCATGAGTTTGAGACCAGCCTGGGGAATTTAGCAAGACCTAGTCTCTACAATCAAAAAAATTAGCTGGGCATGGTGGTGCATGCCTGTGATTCCAGCTACTTGGAAGACTGAGGCAGAAGGATTGCCTGAGCCCAGCAGGTTGAGGCTACGGTGGCCATGAGTGTGCCACTGCATTCTAGCCTGAGTGAGATTCCGACTCAAAAAAAAAATTAAAAGAACTAGGAAGGATACATTCGTGAAATCAATTATGCCAAATAATAAGGCTTTTTGAAGGAGAGAAAGAAGACTAACAAAAATCAAAGAATAGGAGAAATCCCCCTGAGCTAGATGAAAACTTGAGTTTTTAGATGATAAAGACCACCTGAATGCTAGAAGAGTTTGATGGTCAAAGAAACACTCCTGGCCACATCTTAAAGAACTTAACAAACCTGTAGGATTAAGACTAATCCTTATGAAGCTTCCAGACAGATAAAACAGGTTACAAAGAAAAGATTGATAGTCCTTGGTCTTCTTATCTGTAACACAATACGAAAGAAGACAGTGAAACAACATTGTGGAATTTTGAGTGAAAAGAGCCATGATTCTAGAATTCTGTTCTCAAGATGTTGTTTATGAATTGGAGTAGGATTGTGGTATTTTCAAACCCGCAAAGATTTAATAAGTAATCTATCCATATACACTCTTTGAAAATGTTACTATAACAATTTAAACAAAAATTCAATCAGCACATTGATTTTAAGTTAAGGAAAAATAAAATACACCAGGGATAAAAATAAATGACAAATCATGTATCTGTCATTGATATGTAAAGTTATCTGCAATCTATATGGTGCAATAAGAAAACACTCTATTTATTCTCCTGCTCTAAATGGAATCTAAGATAGATCCCATATTGGTCATTCTCAAATAGTAACAATATTAAGAAGGCACTTTTTCTTTAACTGAAATAATTTCATTCAGCAATTAAAATGTCAGTCCCATGGAATAATCACTTTTCTGAACTCCATTTTAAGTTAAAGCTTCTTTTCTTTCCCTGCTTAAAATTATCTGATAAGGGCTGTAAAGCAGCTATTATAAAAATTCTCAGATTAGCAATTGTAGACACTCTTGGAGGAAATATTAAAACAGAAACTATCAGGAAAAAAAAAAAAAGCACAAAGGAAAAGAGCCAAACAGAAATTCTAGAAACATAAACTATAGTATCTAAAAACAATAACAACAACTACAACTCATTGAATAAACTCAATAGTAGAACAGAGATTATGGAATCAAGAGTCAGTACATTTGAATATAAACACTAGAAATTATCCAATCTGAACAACAGAGAGAAAAAAATTTGACCAAAAAAACGTAGTCTCAGGAACACTATACAAAAGCTATAGTGTTCATGTTATAAGATTATAAAAGGTGAGGAAAAAATATGGTGCTAACAAAATTTGCAAAAATAATGGCTAAAACCTTTTCAAGTATGATAAAAAATATACTAGAGATTTTAAGAACTGACTGAACCCCAAATTAAATAAATCTAAAGATATCAGCCTTAAATACATAATAATCAAACTGCTGAAAATTAAAGACAAAACAGAAACCAAAAACTATTCCTGAAAGCAGCCAGAAAAAACCCAGCACATTTCTGCAGAGAAACAATATTTAAGTGATTGTGGATTTTTTTTATCAGAAACTATTGAGGCCAGAAGTAAATGGCACATTTTAACAGTGCTCGATGAAATAACGCAACTTAGAATTTTAGGTCCAGCGAAAATATCCTTCAGCAATGAAAAGAAAATCAATGAAATAGACAAGAAATAGATAAAATTAATAAACTCAAAGATTATTCTTTTGAAAAGTCAAGAAAATTTATAAACTTCTAGCTAAGTTGGTCAATTAAAAGAGAAAAAGGAGAAGCTATAAATGATCAATTGTAGTAATGAAAAAAGAAACATTGCTACAGGTTCTAAAGAAATTAAAAGATAAGGAAATGTCTTTTTAAAACTTTATGCCAATAAATTCAACAACTAAAGTGAAATGGATCCATTCCTTGGGGAAAAAAAATTACCAAATCACATTAAAAAAGAAATAGGTAATTTATTTAGAAAAGTTGAATTTATAATTTAAGATCATCTTTTTACACAGGAAACTCCAGACCCATAAAGCTTCATTCATAAATTCTACCAAATATTTGTGAAAAAAATTGCAAAATTTTACATAAACTTTTTTAGAAAATTCAAATGCGAGACTATTTCCCAGCTCATTTTTATCAGTTAACACTTTTCTAGAAAAGGAAAACTCTAGTACCTTTCTCATGAACAGATAGTCAAAATTGCTTAACAACATTTTAGCAAATTGAATCCAGTAAAAAAATTTCCAAAAAAGCATCATGGCCAAGTGATGCTCATGACAGTAAGACAATGTTGGTTTAATATTTGGAAATTAATCAATGTAATTTCCTATACTGACTTACTGAAAATACAAAACAATACAATCAATAGATGCAGAGAAAGTATTTGGCAAAATTCAACTTGGCTTATAATAAAAATTCTTAATAAGCCTGGAATAAAATTGAATATTATCAAATTGTAAAAAGATTACATATAAAAGTCATATAGTTAACAGACTCAATATTGAATGGTTTAATACTTTCTAAGACTGAGAAAAAGACAAGGATGTCTTTCTCATTATTTCCATTAAGTGTTATTCTGGGGTAGCTAATCGATAGATAAAGAAAAAGAGATGAAAGACATACAGATTGGAAAGAAAGAAATAAAACTGCAGACAACGTAATCATGCACCTAGAAAACCCTTAGGAATCTATGTAAATTAATACAGAACTAATAAATAAGTTCAGCAATGTAGCAAGTTATAAAATCAATATACAGAAGTTAGTTGAGTTTTATATTAACAATTAAAAATATAAATTAAAAATATCAATCATTATAGCATCAATGAACAAAAGATACTAAGGAATAAATTTAACAACAACAACAACAACAATTTCAGACATGGACAACAAAAACTACAAAATATTGCTGATAAATTGAAAAATATCCAAACAAAATGTGTAGAAATATCATTTAATGAAGCAGAAGATGAAATATTGTTAAGCTTCTAATTCTCCCAAATTTGGTGCATGGATCTAATGCATTCTCAATCAAAATTCCAGTGGCATTTTAGAAATAGAAATTGATATGGTAACTCTCAAATGTATTTGAACATGAAATCTTGAAAGGAAAGATAAAAATGAAGTTGTAGAATGTACAGTGCCTGACACTAAGACTATAAAACCAAGATAATTTATACTGCTTAAAAAAACTGTATGACTTAGGTCCATGGGACAAAATAGAGTTCAGAATTCAAGCCTCAAATATGTGGTCAATTAAGTTTTGACAAAAGTATCAAAATAATACCATGGGGAAAGGAAATTGTTTTCAGCAAAGAGTGTTGGATCGATGGAATATCTATATGTACAAATTTTTGAATCTCAACACTTATCTCACATCATACATTCTAATAAACTCAAGATATATCATAGTCCTAAATGTAAAACCTCAAACTAAAAAAATCCTGTCAGAAAAGATACACAAAAAATGTTTGTGACCTTGAGTTACACAGATTTCTCAGATAGGACACAAAGGAAAAAATGATAGATTGACCTTTATTAAAAATTTTTCTCTTCAAAAAATTATTAAGAAAATGAAAGGGTAAAGCGGACCTTGACCAATTATCATAATACTATAAGAAAGGGATTGGCAGTAGTGGGAAACTGCCAGGGGAGGAGGAGTGGGATTGGCAGTTGAGGGAAACTGCTAGGGGAGGGAGGGGCATACCTCATCAACAAAGGTACCTGCATGATCAATGTTTGTGTACCTAACCCTTGAATTGTACCCCACATCTTTAAAAATAAACAAATAAAAACAGTGATAAAGAGAAAACTTTTTAAACAGCCAAAGAAAAATGATATGTTACATACAGAGGAACAAAGAATGACATAAGATTTCTCACTGGAAGCAATACAAACAAGAAGACAACAGAGTGGAAACTTTCACCTACTTAAAGAAAAAACTTATCAACCTAGAATTCTATGTCTAGGAAAAAATATCTAGGTAGAAAAAAATTCTATGTCTAGAAAAAAAAAGAAGAAAATGAAAGGGTAACACTGGCTGGAAGAAAACTTTTGAGAAACACATTATCTGGTAAACAAACAAAAACTTGTATTCAACTTCTCAGTAGTAAGAAAATAATTACAATTAGGCAAAGGATATATTAATGGCAGGGAAAATATATGTATAGAAATATACAAATGAAAAACTGGTCATCACTAGTCATTAGTTAAAATCAACAAAATTGTCTATAACAAGTATTTGCAAGAATGTGGGTCAAGTGGAACTCATCTCTTTTGGTGGAAACACAAAATAATACAACCATTTTGACAGCTTTTAAATGGTAAACATTCACTTAACCATCCAACTCGGTTTGTAGGTGTTGATCCTAGCAACTCCTTTCCTGTGTATTTATCCAAGGGAAACGAAAACACATCTGTATAAAGCCCTGTATACATATATTCACAGCGGCTTGGTTTTCCAAGTCAAGTCTCACCTTCCCTGAATTTACTATTGGCATATACCCTTCCTTCACCTGAGAGAATAGTCATAGTACATTGTATTGACATGTAGCATTTCTTGTGTTTGCCTTTTGATACACAGATTAAGAACCTGGTCTCTAAAGTCAAATTGTTTCTTTGCAAATGTAAATTTTCCACTTACTAGCTGTTAATTAATATTTTTGTGATCAGTTTCCTCTTCTATCAAATGTAGATAGCACTATTTCCTTCATAGTATTATTAGGAAGATTAAATTAGCAAAACTGTAAAATCACTCAAAGCAGTGCCTATCATACAGTAAGCACTTAACAATTGTTAGCTAATATCATTGACTTGAGTAGATTTTTACAAACACAATTATTGTGCAACTCACGCCGACAGATAGCAATGAGTCTCACATAAGCTTACAACAATATTACCAAACAAAAAATGTTTTATTAACCTCCCAACCAACTGAATGGACCTCTTCTGTGCCAAGGGAAAATTTAATTCCATTTTTGAAACATGATTTATATACAGTACAATTAATTATTTTTAAAGGTACAATTTTATGAGTTTAGACAACTGCATACAGTTGAATAACCCTAACCACCATTAGAATTTAAAAAAAATTTCCATCATTCTGACATGTTCTGTGTCCATTGTTTCCACTGCAAACCCTAGGGATTCCTACCCCTGGAGACTACTGATCAACTTTTTGTCACTATAGCTTTCTTTTTTAAATTTTATGTAAATGGAATTATACCAGTATGTTGTCTTCTATGTCTGGATTCCATTATTAGCATAAAGATTTAAGATCCATTCATGTTGTTCTGGGTGGCAGCTCACTCCTTTTTACTGCATATTAGTGTTTCATGGATGCTTGGATTGTTTCTAGGCTTTGGCTACTGTGAATATTTGTATACAGGGCTTTATACAGATGTATTTTCATTTCCCATAAATACCTACAAAGAGAGTTGGATGGTTAAGTGGATGTTTACCAATTAAAAACTGTCAAAGTGGTTGTATTATTTTGTATTTCCATCAATAAAGATGAGTTCCATTTGCCCCACATTCTTGCAAATACTTGTTATAGTCAATTTTGTTGATTTTAGCTATTCTAATGACTAGTGATGACCAATTTTTCATTTGTATTTTTCTATACATATATCTTCCCTGCCATTGATATATCCTTTGTCTAATTTGTAATTATTTTCTTACTACTAAGACGTTGAATACAAGTTTTTGTTTGTTTACCAGATATGTGTTTCTCAAAAGTTTTCTTCCAGCCAGTGTTGCCCCTTTATTTTCTTAACCATTTCTTGAAGAGAAAAATTTTAAAATATTTTTAATAAAAGTTAATCTATATTTTTTTCCTCTGTGTCCTATATGAGAAATCTGTGTAACTCAAGGTCACAAACATTTTTGTGTATCTTTTCTGATAGAATTTTTTTAGTTTGAGGTTTTACATTTAGGTCTATGACTTATCTTGTGTTTATTAGAATGTATGATGTGAGATAACTGTTGAGATTCAGAAATTTTTGCATATAGGTATTCCATTGACCCAAGTGTTTTGTTGAAAACACTTTCCTTTCCCCAGGGTATTATTTTGATACTTTTGTCAAAACTTAATTGACCACATATTTGAGGCTTGAATTCTGAACTCTGTTTTGTCCCATGGACCTAAGTCATATACTTTTCTTAAACAGTATAAATTATCATGGTTTTATAGTCTTAGTATCAGGCACTGTACATTCTACAACTTCATTTTTATCTTTCTTTTCAAGATTTCATGTTTAAGTACATTTGAGAGTTACCATATCAATTTCTATTTTTAAAATGCCACTGGAATTTTGCTATAGCCAATTTTGTTGATTTTAACTATTCTAATGACTAGTGATGACCATGTTTTCATTTGCATATTTCTATACATACATCTTCCCTGCCATTGATATATCCTTTGCCTAATTTGTAATTAATTTGGAAAGACTAATTTGGAAAGACTTGATTGAAAACATAGTTCTAGGTCTGGGTCTCAAAAGGTGAGAAGGAATTGAGTTGTTGAGTAGTGTTACAAAATGTGATTTTTCTGAACGTCATCTGACATTAGACAACACACTTTACTTCTTCATAACACCTATCATTTCATTTTTTGGCTCAATGAGATGATTTCAGTAATAAATAGCAAAGCACCCACAGTCTCTTATAAGCAAAGGCTACACCACTTAGTAAATGTAATTCTGTGTGCTTTAAAATCAAAGATAATTCTTACATGAAACTAACATCTGCTATTAAATTCAACACTAAAGTTATAGTTAGAGAAAGTTTTTGAAAATCAAACACAAAACCTTTCATACTTTTGGAAAATAAATTGCTTCAAATGCAGTGCTCTAATCATTCCAGCAGATGGCAATACAATCATTGTTAAAAGTTAAGTTTTGCCTTAAAAAAATTCAAATGAAAACAATATATTTTATTTTATTTTTGTCTTTCTCTGAGGTGAGCCCCTTTAGGTTGTCAAAACAATTATACACTGGATATTTTTAAAGTTATAGAGTTTACACTCTAATTATGAACCACTAAGATAATACCAATTCTTTTTTTCTTTTAATTGTGGAAAGAACACGTAATATGAGCTTTACCCTTTTAACAAATTTTACAGTGCATAATGCAGTATTTTTAACTATGGGCATAGTGTTGTAGACACTGATCTTTATTCTGTAGAAAATGGAGTGATAGATGGCTTTGAATAAGGGACAACTTGGTCAAAACTGTTTATTAGGAAAATGACAGGAAAGGAATGAGTAGAAGGATTTGGAAAGAGAGGACTGCTTATTAGAATGGTCTAGAAGAGAGGAAAATGGGAGCTTGCTTTTAAGCATGGCAAGAAAAACTATGGCTATGATGAGGAAAATAACTAGACATAGAAGGGAGAGAACTGAGCAACCTACTGAATGTTTATATGTCCAAAAGAAGGATGGTTCAAAGATAATTCCAGTGTTTTAATCTGGTTTAAGAGAAAGCTAACTGGCAGTACATCAGGAGAAGGAATAGGTTTGAACAAAAGGGAGCTTTTTTGAAGCACCATGGAGTGTCTACACATGATTTAACTTAGCAGTTGATAAGTGAGTCTCTTATTTAGATGAGAAGTGAAATTCAAAAGATAGATGCACACAAGGTGGGTATTTGTGGTCGCAGGAATAGATGAGACAAAGAGAGACAAAGGTTAAAGTCCTAGGAGACTTCTGGATAATAGCTGCATTTAGAAGAAATCAATGATATGATAAAGTGTAGTAGAAATTTCAGGTGACTGTAATGCCTTACAAGCCTGTGAATAACAAGGAATGGAACAAGATGAACAAATATTTCAAACAGTTTGAGGAGCTCATCGGAAAAGAGGCCATTGGACTTTGAGAAACGGTTAAAATAATTGATGGGGCAGAAATCAGATTACTGTGAGAAAGAAGACAATATGAAGAAGTGTAAAATCTCTTTTTAAAAGCTTGACAATCAAAGGCAGGGAAGAAATGGCTCCATAGGTTGAGTCGACAGCAGAAATAGGGGAAATCTTTACACAGCAGCACTCCTTAAGCATGGTTGTGTCTGCATGAAGGAGACAATTTAAATTATACTAAAGTTGTTTTCCTTTTTTTCTTAAATGACCTCTAGATAATTTAATGAAACTGCATAACTTCATTTACTAGTTTTTTGGACGTAAGAAAAATTAGACACATAATTTTATAGAGAATTTTGCAACATGTTTCTCATTCTTTATTACTTATCCTGTGTCTGCTCAGTTCCTCTCCATGGCTGATGTCTGAAGCTTTGGAACTATGAGTTAGTCATACTAATAGTTCTGTCATTAGTGTCCAATATCTCCTTGACATCACGACAAGTAATAAGTCTGAGGGGGCTGTTGTAGAGTCAACCAAGCATTTAAAATCATAGAAAGCTGTAAAACCTATCTCTTTGCTATAATAAGTATGTTTTCTTGTCATTTATCCTTTCTGCTTTTTTCCTTAAGGAGAAGAAAAAGCAGTTGGCAATGCCGTATCTTGCTGGCAGAATTGCCGAGGTGTAGAATTTGCTTGTTGCCACTCGACCTTTGGTGTTGTGGTATCATTTGTGTGCAAAGGAATCTGCAAAAGCTGCCAGTTGACTCTGTCTGGGGAAAAACAATAACATAGCTATGGGAAGCAAACAACTGAGGCAGCCATAAAATATGATAAGCATTAAAAACTAATAGCATGACAGAGTTTTCTTTTCTTTTTTGTTCTTTAAACTCAGAACCGGATGGATTTGTTGATGAAAATTCTACCAAATTTTAAAGTATTAACACTAATCCTTCTCAAATTCTTTAAAAATATAGAAGAGAGCACTTCCTAACTTATTCTATGAAGCCATCATTATTCTCATACTAAATCCAAAGACATCAAAATAAATAAAGCTACAAACAAATATCTCTTATGAATATACATGCAACTTTCCTCAATAAAATATTAGCAAACCAAATCACACAGCATATTAAAAAGATTATGCAACGTGACCAAGTAGGATTTGTTTCAGGAATGAAAATGAGATTCAAAAACACAGAGGCAATAGAAAGTGGAGAAAAAGGAAAGAAGGCGAAGGGGATCCCCAAAACAATCTAATCTGTTCTTTACAGAACAGTTATGCAGTGTATAAATTCCTGAACACGTGTCTCGCTGTCGGTTCTTTGTAATCCTGAACCATATCTGTCAACAGTTCTCAAAGTGAAAGATGAGATTACCCCCTGGATTCAGTTACTCCCACTGAGGTGTGAGGAGACTGGAAAGTCCTGTGGTGTGGTAGAGGTGGGTCCTTACCGAACTGCATATCACAGATTTTTGTGTATATAAACCCCAATACAGAGAAAGCAAAGATATCAACTTTTTCTTAAATCTTTAGCAATTAAGAATATGAGTTTTGGCCCGGCTCGGTGGCTCAGCCTGTAAGCCCAGCGCTTTGGGAGGGCGAGGTGAGTGGATTGCCTGAGCCTGCAGGTTCGAGACCCGCCCGGGCAACTTGGTGAGCCCTCATCTCTACAATAAGCCAAAAATTAGCCAGGTGTAGTGGCGCATGCCTGTAGTTTCAGATACTTGGAAGGCTGAGGCAGAATGATCGCTGGAGCCCAGCAGGTCGAGGCTGCGGTGGCTGGGAGCATGCCACTGCACTCCAGTCTGGGCGATGGAGTGAGACTCCAACTCAAATAATAATAATAATAATAATAATAATAATAATGAGTTTTACAAACTGGAAGTTATTTCTCATGGGGAGAGCATGCCACTCATTCGCTGCTTTTTATATTTTTGCAAAACTGATTGATTAGGAGGTAAACACGTGATACATCCATGATCCTGCCCATTTCTTTGGAAATTGTAGGAATCCAAATTCACAGGGAAGACATTTTCGCCAAATAAAACCTACTTCTTTCAGTGAAGCTTGTTTGCTTTGTGGTTTTCTTGGGTTGGATTTTAAGATCTGTAGGATAGGAACTTGTTCTTACTCATTTTTTAAAGATCCCTTAAAGCTTTTCGTACAGTGTGTTTAAAAAACAAATACGACTTGTATAATGCCTTTAAATTTTGGCAGTCACTTTGGTTTTCTAGTCAGCAGCTAATCTCCACTACCGTGCCAACAAAACCCTGGTTCTCTTCACCTGTCTGGTGGCAAAGGACTCTAAGAAGAGAGTGGAGTTCTCTTCTAGTCCAAGAGATAAATGGTTTAAGCCAGTTTGGAAAACCCCACCTGCTCACCTATGATTGGTTTGGAATAGGGCACATAAGCCAGTTCTGGCCAATGAGATGTGAGGAGAGGTTTGATAGGTTTTTAGAAGATTTTTCTTTCTCTGATATAAAGAAGGATACATTGGAGAAGGCGCCCTTCTCAGTGCCTATTTTTTAATACAGTTATGTGAGGACATGACGTTTATAGCTATGGCAAACTCAAGGGGAATCCAAAAGAGGTGAAGGAAGCCGAAGCAAATTGATGATACTGCTTAGCTACAGAATTCACCGGTGCTAGAAATCATTTCTGGCCTTCTGGTCATGAGAGCTAATAAATGTCTTCTTAATTTTGGGGAAAGTTAAACCTATGTTCTAACCTTAGGCTCTGGTTCCCCACAAATTGCCTGGTGAGCAGAACACAACCTGAAAGCACATATTTCTGTAGACAGAAATATTCTGAGGCAGCAATTTTTAAAGTTCTCCTGACACTATGTCCTTTGAGTCTGCATACTGTCTTGTGAGGCCAGCATTGTTTGCAGTCCACAAAAGTCATTGAGACTCAAAATGTCTAACTAACATCATAAAACAAGCACGTAGGAGAGCTAACATTGAAATTATAACTTTTGATGACCACTCACATACATAATCCTTTTTTTTTTTTTTTTTTTTTTGGGTTGGAGTCTCACTCTGTCGCCCAGACTGGAGTGCAGTGGCCACTCCCGACCACCGCAGCCTCGACCTGCTGGGCTCCGGCGATCCTTCCGCCTCAGCCTTCCAAGTAGCTGGAACTACAGGCGCCCACTACCACACCCGGCTAATTTTTTATTTATTGTAGAGATGAGGTCTCGCCAAGTTGCCCAGGCGGGTCCGGAACCCTCAGGCTCAGGCAATTAACCCTCCTCAGCCTCCCAAAGCGCGGGATTACAGGTTGAGCCACCGAGCCCGGCTCATAATTTTTTTAATGTGCTTTGTTATTTAATTTGTACATAGTAAGGGCCAGTAAAGGATTGCTGAAATGAGTGGTGTTTTTGATTTTGTGTACATTTTCTTTATTATTCAGGCAGACTCTCTTGAACTTTTAAATCTGCTGAAGCCTGGACTTTCTAACACCTTGGAGTAACTCATGTTAGAATGACCAGATAAGACCAGGTTCGTTGGGTCAGTCTGTAATCCCAGCACTTTGGGAGGCTGAGGTGACTAGATTGCCTGAGCCCGTGGGTTCGAGACCCACCCGGGCAACTTGGCGAGACCACGTCTCTACAATAAATCAAAAATTAGCTGAACGTGGTAGCGCACACTTGTAGTTCCGGCTGCTTGGAAGGCTGAGGCGGGAGGATCATCAGAGCCCAGCAGGTTGAGGATGCGGTGGCCGTGAGCATGCCACACTGCACTCCAGCCTGGGCAAAAGAGTGAGACTCCAACAATTATAAAAAGAATACAATGTGAACAACAATAACAAAAACCCTTGGTCTATGCTACTTCTCTGCAACCTTCAAGAAATTTTTAATGAATGCATAGTATGTGCTAGCCACTCTGTTAGCCTGTGGAAATTAACCATAATACAGACTGGTCCTTATTTTGTTTAGCAAAAGCCCTTACAAATGTACTGTAGACATGGCTTATCATATGAGTTGCACTATCTGTTAATAATTGTCAATATATACATTGTTTGGGGGATATCAGGACCAAATTTTTCCTGGCAACTTTGGCCACAATAAGCTCCCAAGAAACATATGGGTGTTCTTGTTTGATGTATCGTCAATACTTGCCAGTCCTTTGTATGGGGATCAAGAACAGGAATTACATTCTGTTCTGCTTTTTGTTTCTGTACCAGGTCCAGACTGAGGCTCTCATCCAAAATTATTCCAGTGCTAAGTATAACTGACATACAAGACAAGATCCTCTATTGTCTCTAGGAAGGCAACATGGTAAAAACTAAACCCCAGAGAACTTAAGGCATTAAGATCTGGGATATTGATCCTGTAGTTACAGGCAGTTGAGTTATTCTCTGAAGTCAGAAAGTTCCTGCTAAATATTTTTATTAAAATATCTAGCTGTCTAATTTTTATGTTAAAAGTGTTTCTTAAGTGGTTTGGAATTCATACCCATTTAGGAAGACAAGTAGGCATCTCCACATTAGTGGGTTTGGAATAATGGAGACAAGATGAGAAAGAAAGCTAGTTCCTGGAAGAGAACAGATAACCCAAAATTACGTGCAGAAAGGATACCTAGTCTTTTCTGGGGACCAAAGAAAGGTGAAGTGGGGACCAAAGAGAGGCCCAAACTTTACTCATACAATGACCATTTGTATGCCTAACCCTGAATTGTTCCCCACATCCTTTAAATAAAAATTAAAAAACATTTAATGTTAATATACACTAATTTCTATGCTATATTCTTACTAAATGACCTAAACAAACCTCTACAATGAACCTCAGAGTTACTTATAGTCTTATTCACTTTAAAGATGAAGAAACAGAAGTTAAGTATTTTACCCAATATTATGCTAAAAGTGAATTTTGGAACAAGAATCTTTTCTCATTTTATGTAGATCTAGAACCCATCTTCTTAATTACTATGTATGATTCACTACAATTGAATGTCTTGAAAACTTTCTAAGTTTGTAACAGTAGGAGGTTCCAGAAATAAAGCAGGAATAACTAGTCAGTTTTTGAGCTTTGAACTTCATAAATGCATTTTATTTGATTTTCACAGTCACCCTGTGAGTTAGGTTACTGCAGTACTCACTTTATGGAAGACAGAAAAATAAAGTTGAAGGTGGTGGTGAATTTTGCATTTAAGTCAGAGATACATTCTGAACTAGAATCTCTGTTATTATGAAGAAGGAGATAGCACAAGTTAAAATTTCTGACCCAGTATGCATACATTTTCCCTAGGACCTTGAGGCAGAGCACTTGGGAACCAAAATCTATACAAATTAAGGCAGTCCCAAAGTAAATATCTATTGGATGCCAGGAACTGTAACTATTTTGGGGAAACAGTAGTAAGGACTAAAGTAGACAGGAGAGCATTCCTTGGCAGAATGAGCTGTGGCATGGCCTTGGAAGCACTGGTAGGACCGGAGTAGAACAAAGCATCAAGAAGGATGTTTAGCATCAAGAAATCACCTGGTTTTGCTGAATGGTAAATGACCAGTGCCTGACTGGAAGATAGTGAAGCATCCTGTTGGTTGGGAGAAGACTGCTCATATGGCAGATAAATCCATTACCATAGTTTGGGACTGAATTCTAGATGCCTTAATACAATTTAAGGCTATTAGATTTTTTTCTGTATATTATAGGCACAAAATAGAAAATTTTGTTTGTGAGGTAAAACAAGAACTAGCTTTTATGGAGTTTAATTTGGCACAAGCAAAAGTGTTGTTGTAATGATGATGACAATGATGTAATGTGATGATAGTTGTGATGATGATGGGGGTGACAGGCGCTTATATTTAATAATTATGAAATGCAATGAACAATTATTGCATGTAGAGTGTCTTCCAGGCACTGTCCCAAGAACTTCACCTTTATTAGGTTACTTAATTCATATAATCACTCTATAAGGAGGAATTTTATTATCTCAACTTTACAGAGAAGAAAATCAAGGCAGAAATGATATTGAACTTGCCAATACTATCTCCCATAGTCTCTATTTATCCAACATAGCAAGGAGTATAAGGAGAAAGACAGGAGTCTTCCCCACTCATGGAGAATCAAGAATCGTGCATTATCAGAATCATATGAGGTATTTAGAGTTATCTAGTACAACTTCAGTTTATGGATGGGAGACTGAATTCCTAGAAAAGGAAGTTATATGACAGGGTGTGAGTAAAAGCTAGGTATCTTGTCTACTGATACAATATTTTACCAGGTAATTACTTGAAATGAAACTGTAACTGCTTCTACTTGAGGGCATATGAAGAGGCTAAGTTACTTCATGAAATCATGCAGCTTGTGTGAGTTAATTCTCTAAGAAGTTAAGGGGAAAAATAGTTAATCAAAGTAGGTCATTTAAGTTATATTGTGTTTAATGGAATTATTTTTAAATTAGGTAAGTAACTTCTTCTCTTTGTAATATATCCAGTTGAGGCAGCCATAACTGATTAATAAGATATAATTCAAATAACTTTTCCTAAAATTTGCTTATTTTCAAAGATTAAATAAAAATATGTTTAATAAAAATATATGTTGATCATTATGGAATTTCTTCACAGAATTCTTAGAATCACATTCCTTTTATAATTCAAAATTGCATAATGATTTAGTCCTTATTATCTCTTGTCTGACATTACAAGACTTCTTATTCTATCAACTCAAATAAAATACATACTTCTTTAGCAAATGCATCCAAACCCATAACTTTAGATATCTAACAGCTGAATGCTCATAAATTTGTATTTGCATTCCAGACCATGTTCTCTAACTCCAGACTCATAATTGAATATTCCTATGCAAAAGAATGAAGCAGGGCCCTTATGTTACACAATACACAAACATTTGGTCAAAAACTCAAAAGATTTAAAAGACTAAACATAAGATCTGGAACCATAAAACTCATATTAACAAAATATAAGGGAAAATGTATACTCTGAAATTTTGAATCTGTGATTCTAGGTTGCAAAAAGGAAACAAAAACAGAAAATTGAAGGAAGGAGAGAAAGAAAGGTAGGATTAAAATGGAAGAAAAACACATTGACAAAGTTTTGCCAATATTTTTTAAATTAAATATAAAAATAACAGGCCAACGTGGGACTACATAAACTGAAAGGTTTCTACTAAGCTTCAGAAACAATACACCCACCGAAAAGGCCTTCTACAGATTCAAAGAAAATACATGAGAATGTTATATTGGATAGGGAGTGATTATGAAGAATATACAACAAGCCGATCCTACTGTACAGCAAAAAGTTAACCTGACTGAAAAGTGGGCAAAGACCTTAAATCCACATATCTCCAAAGGAGGCATAAAATCAGCCTATAGGTTTTTTTTTGGGGGGGGGGTGGATTCTCACTCTGTTGCCCAGGCAGGAGTGCAGTGGCATGCTCATGGCCAATGTACCTCAACCTGCTGGGCTTAGGCAATACTTCCACCTAAGCTTTCTAAGTAGCTGGAACTACAGAAGCATGTCACCATGCCCAGCTATTTTTTATGATTTACTATAGAGACAAGGTCTCACCAAGTTGACCAGGTTGGTCTCGAACCCCTGGGATTGGGTAATCCTCTCGCCTCAGCCTCCCAAAGTGCTTGTATTACAGGCTGAGCCACCATGCCTGGCCCAACCTACAGGTAAAATAAAAGCTAATCAACATCATTAATCATCAGGAAAAGATCGATCAAAACCACAATGAGATGTCAACTTAAATCAAGTAAGATGTCTATTTTTGGAAAGCTGAAAGATAAGAAGTGTTGGCAAGGGTGTTTAAAATAGAGAACATTTGCATACTGCTGGTGGGAACTTAGACTGGTGCAGCCATTAAGGCAAACTGTTTGGAGGTTCCTAAAGAAATTAAAAATGCAAGTACCATGTCACCTAGCCATCTTTCTTCTGGGGATAAACCGGGAAGAAATGAAATCATCCTCTTGTAAAAATAAATGTACTCCCATAACCGTCTTAACAATGTTTCATATAGACAAGACATGGAAACAATCTTATCTGTTGAAAAGGGAACTAGTTAAATAATTTGTGAAACACTTATAAGTAAACACACAGAGATGAATATTATTCAGATTAAAAAAGGAGATTCTGACATATGTGACAATATAAGCAAAACTAGAAGACATTATTTTGGATGATATAAACAAGATTCAAAAAAACAAACATGAAATTTTTTTATGTTAAATCATTATGCTTTTTAACATTTATTAATAGCCAAAAGTTGGTACTTGAGGAAAAGGGTTTCAGTAGAGTGTTATGAAATCTTAAAACAAAAACAAAGTTGAATACTTAGAACATCGAAACCATGGTCACAGATAGAAGGTAGAGGTAATAGGGAGACATAGAAACCTGAATTATAGCATGAGGACTGTATTGTGTGATACTGTACTGCAACTGAAAATTTTCTAAGAGTAGACTTCACATACTCTTGCCAAAGAAAAGGGGAACAATGTGAGATGATACCATTAGTAATTAGTTCACTATGTGTATTTCTATCAAAACAACATGTTGCACCCCTTAAATTTCTTGAATAAAATATTAATAAAATATGCATAAGGGGCACTTTTGTTAAGTGTCCAAAATCATTCAGTGTCCTATGACCGTATATGTCTTTCCTCTCTCTCTCTGAATCTGAGAATGCACTTCTCTAAAGAAACAATCCTGAATTTGTAAAAATATATACATATACATTATAGCATGCAGTGATTATCCATAAACACAGTAACTGATACATTCTTTCATAAAACACATATTGCTAAAACATCATATAAAAACCTAAAAAATGAAACTCACATGAAGAGTCCAAAAAAAGTAAAATTACCTACTTGTTCTTTAAGAAAAATGTCTTGGGAAAGCCACAGAAATTAGAAAATACACTGTGTTGTAATCAGAAGCACCTTGTTACAAACATATTATATGTATTCACACAATTTGTTGTGGTAGGTTGATACTTTGAACCATGTTGGTATGTTTAAAATGACCTGCAACAAGATATCTTGACAATATATAAAGTGCACATAAGAAGGAAAGAAAAAACTCAATTTCATCTTTAAAATAAAAAAACTACAAAATTGCACTAAGAGCTCTAAGATTTTTTTTTATCATTTATCTATTTTTAATGAATGTAATCTATTTTAATGAATGTAGCTGATGAAAGGCAAAAAATGAGCTCATAATCTTTGGCGATTTGAGAGTTCTGTCCATACTTCTCAATTAACACTGATCCACATACAATGGTTTATAATTCAAATAAGTAAATAAACCTCAGTACTCCACTCTTACAAAAATCCAAGAATTTTGTCTATTACAATGTTATCAAAAATTTGGAAGTGGCCAGGAAGCATATATTCTTTCAAGGTATCCAATGTGAACTCCTATAAAGAATGTTTTATGTGACTATAAGTGTTTTGTTCTGTTGTGCTTTGTGTTGATCACTTAAGACCATCACAGGCACATGAGAAAACCACAACCAAGGAAAAACCCATATTGGAAAATAAGCTAAGAAATTTAAGCTTGGAATACTGTTAAGTAGGCTTCCTTTGAACCCAGGAAACAAGAGTATTATACATTCTGGTTTTTACATCATTATTTGAACTTAATATCTGAGATTTAATATACTTTTTCAAGCATTTACCAGTTAACATAAGATAGTAGGAAATGCCACAATTTAAATTAGTGAAAACACCAAGGTAAAAGTAGGAATGTTTCCCCCGTCTCAAGCACAATCTCAGGAAGCCAAACCTTGGCCTGGACCACCTCCTTCCCCACACCCGGTTTCATCCTCCTTTTCTATTTTTCATTTATGTTCATTTACATTTGACACCGGTGTGTGTTGCCTTCGACCTGTATTGGGCATTTTCTTCAAAAAAGTCCTCAAATCTTAGAAACACTACAGCTGGCTGGCTGCATTTTCAGCCCATGAAAACCCTCAGGGAATGAACATCCTAAACTCATCATTGCTCAAATGTTACACAACACAGCAAATAATAACAATGGGTGAGAAAATGAGAGCACCTAAACTCACTGTGTAGGATCAGTGTCCAGGAGCAGCCTCACTGAAGTTCCCTTCTCTGCTCTCAGGGCACCGACACTGCAGGGCCTGGCTCCATGGTGCCAGGAGCCCAGCTTCTTACAAAAAATTCTCAACAGAATACTACAAATAGAATTTAGCAGTATATACAAATGAATTAGATTAAACAACATGCCAAGTGGAATTTATTCCTGGAATACAACTATAGCACAACTTACAAAAATAAATGTAACATCATACAAAGATGAATCAAAGTAACATACCACACAAAAACAGTGTAAAAGTAAAACTATGTGATCTTCTAAGTTGTTGTAAAGAAAGGATTGCACAGAAGTTCACGCTTTTTCATGACAAAACCACTAAAAAATAACTAAGAGTTGAAGAAGGCCATATGTGAAAACAAAAAGCTAACATGATACTCAATGATGAAGGTTCAAACATTTCTCAGAGAACAAGACAACTATGTATACTTTCACAACTTCTGGTAAAGATAGTGTTAAGTGTTCTGGACACAGCAAAAAATAAGTTTTAAAGTTATCTTGTCATGAAAGAAAGAAGTAAAATTAACTCTCTTCACAGAGACATAACATTATAAAGAGATAACTCTATAAAGTTCCAACACACACACATTTTGGAATTAATAAGCTTAGCAATGTTGTAGGATATAAATTCCACATATAAAAGTCAGGTGCATTTCTATACTTTCAAACAGCAACCTGAAGAAACCATTAAGAAAACAATTCAATTACAAGAGCACCCAAAATAATAAAATAGCAATAAACTTAACCAGACAAAAGAATAATACACCAAAAACTACAAAATATTGGTGATAAAAGTTAAAGAGGACATATGTAAATGAAAAAGAAATAGTTGTTCACTAATTGAAAAACAATATTTTAAGATGCCAATACTACCCAAAGCATTACAAATACAATGGAATCTCTCTCAAAAGACAAATGACATTTTTTTTTGGTAGAAATAGGAAAACCCTTTCTAAAATTCTTGCAGAATCTCGTGAGACATGGAATAACCAAAACAATCTTGATAACGTACAAAGTTTGAGGTTTCATGCTTTCTGCTTTCAAACTTAGCACAAAGTTCTAATCATCAAAACAGGGAGACACTGGTATTAAAAACAGATATAGTGATCCATGGAACAGAATAAGCAACCTAGGAATCAGCACACACATACATTGCCGAATTCATTCAGTGGGAACAGGGCAGTCTTTGGACAGATGGTTTTCAGAAAACTGGATACTCTCATACAAGAGAATACATTTGAAACCTTGTCTTGCACTATAAATTTTTCAATTGAAAGTGGATAAGATACCTAAAGGAAAGAGTTGAAACTATAAAGCCCTAGGCAAATACTTAAATGAAAAACTTCATAACTGAATTGGTCAATTATTTCTCACAGACACCTAAAAATAGATCTCCCCCCAAAAAGAACAAATTTCATCAAAATAAAAAACCTTTTGTGTATGAAAGAACACTCCCAACAGAGAAAATTAGTAACTCCAAATATGATAATAAAAGTATTTTGGGATCATATTTCTAAGCGACTGATATGCATGATATAATTTTCAAATTCCTATAAATTAACAACAAAAAGAACCTAATTCAAAAATGGGAAATTAACCAGTATTCAAAGAAGATATACACATGGCCAATCAACACGTGAAAAGAAGCACATCATCACTAAGCATTAGGGAAATGTAAATCAAAACAACAATGAACAGCCCCTCATTTATTCAAGATGAATACATTCTAGAGTGCTGCTGTACAACATTGTATTTATAGTTAACTTCCCTGTGTGTACGCTTAAAATTCAGCATAGATTTCTGGTGTCTGTTCTCATGACAATAATAAGAACAAAACAATACAAACAAAAAATAACAAGATTCCACTACACATTCACTAGTTGACCATTATGAAGAAAGAGAGAAAGAAAAATAAATAAATAAATAGATAAATTTAAAACAGAAAATGTTAAGGGGGACATGAAGGGATTGGATCCATAAACAATTACTGATGATCATGTACAATGGTTAATCTTCTATAGAAAATCCTCGCACTTTCCTAAACAATTATGCATAAGATACCAGAGAATCCAGCAATTCCACTTCCTAGCATATATCAAAAGACAGGTGAGAAAATTCAAGAAAATGAGAGCCTATAAACTCACTGTGTAGGGTTAACGTCCAGCAGTGGCCTCATTGAAGTTCCCTCCTGTGACCTCAGGACACCAACACTGCAGGGCCTGCAACAAAGGGGAGCTGACTTCATGGTCAGCATTGGTGTGGGGGTCCTGCCCCGCGTCCTCAGTGGCACGGGAACTGTGTCCAAGGTCCATGGTGGCTCTGTGGTCCATGGTGGCTCGCAGGGCCCGACTTTGCCTTCGACAGCGATGCAGGGTTCCTGCCCCTGGTCCTCAGTGGCATGGGAGTCCTGTCCGGGTTCCTTGGCTGCACCAGGTCCCTGCCCCGTGGTCCACAGTGGCACTAGGGGCCCGTCTCCTTGATCAGCTTCAGCGAGGTTGGTGGTGGTGCAGGGAACCAATTCCATGGTAGGTAGAGGGTGCAGGGGTCCTGATGGGGTCCTCCACAGTGAGAAGGGCCCTACCCCATGGTCTACGGTGGTGCAGGGGCCTGGCTTCATGGTCTGCATCTGGGCAGGTGTCCAGCCTCATGGTCGGGAGCATGGGGGTCCCAGCTCGGAGGTCAGCCCGGATCGACCACTGCACGGTGTCATGGCTTTGAGGTTGGTGGCAGCAGGAGAAGCCAGGCTTTGTGATGAACTTACCATGTAGGGTCAATGTCTAGGAACCGCCTCACTGATGTTCCCTCCTGTGCCCTCAGGGCACCAACACTGCAGGACCTGCAGCACAGGGGCCCAACTCTTCGGTTGGCGGTGGCGCTGGGGGCCTGGCTGAGCAGTCCTCAGTGGCACAGGAGCCTGACTTCTTGGTCAGCGGGGGCACGGGACGGCTCTGCAGTTGTCTACTGGGCTGGGGCCTCTGCTCTCCTAGTGGCTGTGTGGGGGGCCTGGCTCCACGGTCAGCAGCAGTGTGAGAATTCAGATTCTGCAGTCTGCTGTGTGCGGTACAGGGTACCTGGGTTCGTGGTTCATTTGGGCGTAGGAGTCCGGACTCAGCTGTCGTCAGCTATGTGGGGACCCCGATTCCGCTTTAGGCAGCGGTGAGTGGGAGGATATCTGCGGTGGCACAGTGTCTTGGCTCCACGGAACCTGGCAGAGCTGGGGGCCCAACTCTGCGGTGGACAGATGCACGGTGGGCCTGGCTCCAGGATCAATGGCAGCATGGAAGACCCAGCCCTGTGGTCAGTGGCCCAGTCCACATAACTCTAGCTTTTCTGGACACTGCAGGGCCTGTGGCACTGGGCTGGGGGGGCATTTCCGCGACTGGCAAGGACGCTGGGGGGCGGTCCCCTCGGTGGTCGACTGCTACCCTGGTGTGCCTATTACGTAGCTGGCTGGCTTTGTGGTTGGCAGCGGTGCAGGGAGTCAAGCTCTGTGGTCCTCAGCAGTGTGGGATACCAGGTTCAGCGGCGGCCCCCAGCTCAGCCGTCCTCTACTCTGCCCAGGCCTTGGCTCCATTGCTGGAGGTCGCAGTGGCAAGGGGTTCGGCTCCTGGGGTTCGGCTCCGGGTCAGTGGCAGTGCAGGGGGCCCCCTGACTCTAGCTTCTCTGGACACAGCTCACCAGTGGGGGACTCACACAGCACTGAATGAAGTCACACTGACTGAGAGAACAGGACTTGAGCATAACATTTATAACCTGCCTGGTAAAATGAGGACTCCTGAAAGACTCCTTTTGATTGGATGAAAGAAAACATGGAGGCCATCCTTAGTAGGTAATAGCTAACCAATTAGAATTGTGCAATTGTGTAGCTATCATCCAATGAATATGACTGCTTATCATTCAATCAAAACCAGTCTTTATCATCCAATCAAAATGAGTCATTCAGGAGTCCTCATTTGAATAGGCATGATATAAATATTCTGTCTAGGTTGCACTCTCCCAGTCAGTGTGACTTCTTTCAGACTAGTGTGACTTCTCTGCTGGTGTGCTGCGTCCAGAAAAGCTAGAGTCTTGTAGAATCCCTGCACCACTAGTGGGGTGGGGTGGGGGTGTTGTGCCAGGTCCCCCCGTACCGCCACTGACCCTGGAGCTGGGCCCACAGCACCAGTGTCCACCACAGAGCTGGGCCTTCAATCTACCACTAACCGTGGAGCCTGATCCCATGTACTGCCTCCCACCGTGGAGCCGGGATCCGGGGATCCGGGGTCCCCGCATAGCTGATGACAGCTGAGCCAGGCCTCTGACACTGATGCAGACCACAAACCCACGTATGCGCAGCAGCTCCGGGGATCACAGAGACTGGCTTCCCCAGCCAACACTGACCATGGAGGCAGATCCCCTGCACCACTGGCTGTGGAACAGGGCCCCAGCCCAGCAGACGACCACAGAGCCATGTCCTCTGTGCCCCCGCTGACCGCCAAGCTGGGCCAGGCCGCAGGCTCTGTGTTGATGCCCTGAGGGCACAGGAGGGAACTTCAATGAGGCCACTTTTAGACATTGATTCTACCCAGTAGGTTTAGAAGCTTTCATTTGCTTGAATTTGTTTTGCCTGTTTTTTGGCAGATGCTAGAATTGGAAATGTTGGTTCTATGATATCTTTTTTTTTTTTTGAGCTGGAGTCTCACTCTGTCACCCAGACTGGAGTGCAGTGGCTGCTCCCAGCCACTGCAGCCTCGACTTACTGGGTTCCGGAGATCCTTCCACCTCAGCCTTCCAAGTGGCTGGAACTACGGGCACGTGCTACCACGCCCGGGTAATTTTTGATTTATTGTAGAGATAAGGCCTTGCCAAGTTGCCCAGGCGGGTCTCAAACCCGCAGGCTCAGGCAATCCACTCAACTCAGCCTCCCAAAGCACGGGATTACAGGCTGAGCCACCGAGCCCGGCTGGTTCTATGATATCTTATGCATAATTGTTTAGGAAGGTGCTCTTGGATTTTCCATAGAAAATTGGGCCCAGAAATAGGCCTAAACAAATATAGTTGACAAATCTTTAGTAAAATGGCAAAAGAAATTCAATGGAAAAAATAGAAAAACAAAATAATTTAACAATGTAGAAAAAGTATAAACAGGGTAACCCCTTCGTTTCCCCTTCCACTGTGGGAGATTTTCTATCTTCTCAATAAATCCTGCTTTCTAAAAAAAGAAGAAAAAGTATAAACAGATACTTATCCAAAGAATATATACTGATAACATCAGGCATATGAAAGGCTCTTCAGCATAATTTGCCATTAGGGAATTGTAAATTAAAACAATAATGAAATACTGTGCTCTGATTATTAGGTTTATAATAAGACTTCAACTTGGGTAGTATGTCTCCTTTAACATTATTTTTTGTTATTAGTCTTCATTCCTGCTGAAATGGCTAAAATCTAAAAAGACCTGACAATACCAATTGCTAGCATGGGTGCAGAGTTCTGGGAACTCTTATTCATTACTAGTGGAAATGCAAAAGGGTACAACCAGTTTGGAAGACAGTTTGTTAGTCTCACAAAGCTAAACGTTTAGCAATCACATTCCTTGAAATTTACCCAACTTATTTGAAAACATGTCTACACAAAAACTGTCACACACATGTACAGAGTAGCTTTTTAAATAATCATGAAAAACTGGAAGCAATCATTCATTCACTGGGAGTGGATACATAGCCTGTAGTTCAACAGTGCAATGGAATATTATTGAGTGATGGGGGAAAACAAGATCTAGCAAGCCATGTAAGAAATGGATAGATCTTAATTGCCTATTTCCAAGCAAAAGAAGAAGACAATCTTTAATGGCTACATACTATATGATTATGACCAGATGTAGTGACTCATGCCTATAACCCTAGCACTTTGGGAGACTGAGGCAGGAGGATCATTTGAGCCCCAAATTTCAAGACCAGCCTGGGCAACATAGTGAGATCTCATCTCGACAAAAACAATTCTAAAATTGCCAGGTATGGTGGTTCACATCTGTAGTCCTAGCTACTTGGGAGGCTGAGGCAGAAGGGCCACCTGAACCTAGGAGATCAAGGCTGCAGTGAGCCATGATTGTGCCTGGGTGAAAAAGTGAGACTCAAACTCCTCCTCCCAAAACAAGTCTATATGATTACAGCTCTACAACATTCTGCAAAAAAGTGAATCTATAGAGACTACAAAATAATTAGATGTTGCAGGAATTCAGAAGGAGGAGAAGAAAGTTAAACCAAAGATGATTTTTTAGGGTGCTGAAGCTATTCTATATGGTATCCTAATGTGGATATATGATAGTATGTGTGTGGCAAAATCCATCAAACTTTACAACACAAGTGAATCTTAAGGCAGGCATATTAAAAAAATATGAAATCAGAGGAATCACAGGATAGAGTGCAGAATATGACAAAATAATATATCTGTATTACAAATTTGTGAAGAACCTCTCTGAAAGGCATGTGGTGGAGAGGATGTACTGACCTATGTAATTTTAGAAATGAGAACAGTGTGTAAAAACTAAGGCACAAGAACGTACCTAATCACTTTACTCGTTTTTTAAAGTTGTTTCACACAGGTATGGCACTAACAATTCTGATCCTGTCATACTGCTATATATAGCAAATGTTCAGCATAGAATGAGCAGTTAAATAAATGGCTGAGAGTGATGGGAGTAGGGTGTCTCACTCTTTGAGTAGAAGTTTGTAGTTAAGTATGAGAAGGAGGCCTGAATGATACAGGTAGTAATGGATTAGTGTTGAGATGTCAGTATGAACTTATATTTATTTTTACATTGATACAGAAAATTACATATAGACATATTTGTAAATATGAATGTTTAAATGAGCCTATATATATATACATACATGCATACATACATACATACATACATGTTTCCTTGTTCTGGGCAGGCTTAGAAACAATGACATCTCAGTAGAAATATGCATACCTACCACTCAGATCTTGGTTTCTAATGTCATTCTCCAATAGAAGGAACTAGGGTCCATTAGAAAAATGACTGATGTGAGGATTGGGACAAGAAATACACAAGAAGAGCCTGGAGCATCTTAGAATGCCAGAGCCAGATGTGTCGGCCTGTGCCTATAATCTTAGTGACTCAAGAGGCTGAGACAGAAGGATAACTTAAGCCCAGCTTGAGAAATATAAGGTGACTCTATCTCCTTTTCCCCCTCAAAACAAACAAAACCCCCACTATGATGGGGATACATCAAAGGGATATTGGAGCCAGCTAAAAGAACTCTCAGAGACTATGAGGAATAAAATAAATAAGTAATGTTGGACAATAACCCTAAAGTAGAAAAAAAATTCCATGAGTTAAATAGCAAATAAACAAGTTAGGAGGAAGAAAAATGTCCCATGTAGAAGGTCACAAATAGTTCTTGTAGTTACTCTTCCATCAAGGACCCGGAGCACAGTAACTCCCCGCTCCTTCAGTGGACAGTGACTTTCTTCCTAAGAGAACAGTATATAATAGGAGACCCCCAAAAAGTACTTTTACAGTTGAGAAACCTGACAAATACTGATTCAGCCAGGTGGGCAATGTCAACATCAACAATGACTAGTCATGTTTCTAGTCTATAGTCTTGTTATAATGTAATGAGAATATCACTTCACTTCTGTAGTTCTCCTCCCAAAACCTATAGCCCCAGTATAATCATGAGGATAACATCAGACACATCCAAATTGAGCAAAATTCTCAAAATATCTGGCCAGTACTTGGCAAATTGTCAACATAATAAAAAAAAACAAGGAAAATCTGAGAAATTATCACAACCAGCAGAAGTTTATGGAGGCATGATGACTAATTGTAATGTTAAATTCTGAATGAGATTATGGAACAAAAAAATACATTAGGTAAAAAATTCAGGAGCTACAAATAACATATAGATTTTAGTTAATAATAATATATCAATATTTATTTACAAATTGTAACAAGTGCGTCATAATAATGTAAGATGGTAATAACAGAGGAAATGGAGATGTATATGGCACTATTTGTATTATGTCTACCATAATTTTTTTGAGTTTTGGGTCTCACTCTGTCATCCAGGCTGGAGTGCAGTGGTATGGTCATGGCTCATTGTAGCCTTAATTTCTTGGGCTCAGATTTCCTGCCTCAGCTTCTCAAGTAGCTGGGTCTAAAGGCATGCACCACCACACCTGGCTAGTTTTTTGCTTGTTTGTTTGTTTTTGTTTGTTTGTTTTGTAGAGACAATTTCTCCCTATGTTGCCTAGCTGGTCTTGAACTCCTGGGCTCAAACAATCCTCCTGCCTTGGCCACCCAAAGTGCTGGAATTACAGGCATGAGTCACAATGCCCAACATACCTATCATTTAGGTGTAAATCTCAACTCTTGTGAAAAAATGAAGCCTATTAAGAAAAAACCAAAAACGCTTGACATGTCTTATCTTAGAATTGAATGAGGTAACATTTTATATGAAACCCCAGTTATAAGCTTTAGAAGCAGTGACACATAAAACCTTCATAAGAAAGTTTGTAATAGGAAAACACACACACCACAAACACATAAATATCCAATCATAAGAAGTAGGTTTGGTAATAACAAAAGAAAGCACAATAACAGTAGGAGCACAACAACATGCTATCTTTTTCATGTTCTTCTCCATCTAAGAAACCCACATAGTGTATCTTCTGTAACTCCTGTCATCTTGCTGGAGAAAATCATCTTATAAGCTAAGTTTTCTTACTTTCATTTGAGTGTATTTTAATACAGCCTGACATTTACAAACCATTTATGTTCCAGCTCAAAGAATACTTTTTTACTTCACTTCTCTAGCATATCTAATATTAGAAACTCATTTACTCTATTGGAGTTCTTTAACAGTTGGATAAGAAAGATAAAATATGTCTTGCCCAAGGCCAGTAAATAAGTGACAGTCTGCAAATTTAATATTAAAAATGATTAATTTTCATAGATAGTGGTGCAGTCCAGTAAACCCTATAAATCTACCCTATTAAATAGGTAAAAAAAAAACAACTTAATGAAAGTTTTTATTTATAGAATTTTTTTAGTATAGAGTAAAACAGAAATGCTGTTCTAAAGCTGGAAGAATTTTTGACACATATTTCAATATTCTAACAAACTAAAGACATACTTATCTATTTAGAGGAGCCATTTTAATGAACTCATTCATGTTGATTATGAAGCTAAAAAGGAAATTCCAGTGACCTTCACTATTTTTTTAAAAAACTATTTTTATTTTAACATTGCCAGTTTGACTTTTTTTAATAGTAAAAGAGGAAATAACTTCAAGTCCAGTAAGAATAAATGATGATAATTTCAAACAAGTGAAATTATGAGGTCCCATGCATTTACAAAGTGTGTGGTAGCATTTAAGTTCATCCATTCAGTCCATTAACATCTAACCTAAATATATATTTATTAATTTACATATAGCTCTATTTATTTTAAAAAATTCTACTTAAATAACATTTGGTAGACTCATCCATAGATCATTCCAACAAAGGGGAAATGACATTATTAACTAGAAAACAAAAAAATAGCAACATGAGAGATGTATTATTTATAATATTTCGAAGCAGAAGTGACAAAGATTTGATTGTTGATTTTATTTACTTGTTTATTTACTTACTGTATTCTATTTTATTCACTTTGAAGACTGAAACAGAATTATGAAATCACAGTGGTAGCCCTTTTAATTTACTGCATGCACTGTGTCCATTAGAAAAATACTGACTTGTTTATAGCTTGCCTATAACCAGGTTTACTTTTCTCAAACAGAAAAGCAAATTGTATCAATATCCAGAATATATTTACATGACGTATAATTACCAAGAAGTAGATGGGAGGGATGTAATAAGAAATAAATATGTGGTCTTTGTCCCTGGCTCCTGACACAGAGCACCTAAATCCCTTGGAATTTCCAGAGTCATGGGAGAATGAGAATCTCCCTCCCTATTCCTTTCTCTCTCTCTCTCTCTCTCTCTCTCTCTCCCCCCCTCCCTCTCCTCCTCCTCTCTCACCTCTCTCATTTCATATACATACATAAAACGAGGAAATGCTTGTTAGGCTCCTACAGAGAGTTTCAAAATGGGGCTGGATGCTAGAAAAACCAAACCTTAATTAGAAGCCTGGAACTTTTAGCTCTACCCTCAGCCTCTGGGGAGAACTGAAGATTGAGTTAATTATTTGAATACTACTTTGAAGGCTGTCAACCAAACACCCTACATTGCAACTAACTGGAGCAAGAAATAAACTCTTACAGTGTTAAGCTACTTAGACAAAGATTTTTTAACAGGAGTTTGTGTTACTAAACTAAGTAGCAAATAAATTGATAATAGAAGCTAAACATCATCATTAAATAAAAAAAGTTTCAGTTTTGTTTTTTAACTTTGGAATACTATTAACCGGCAACAAGAAAGCATACATAATAGTCTGGCAGCAAAATATTTGATAAAACTACCATGTGCAATAACTTGGAAGGAAAAAACTACCCACTGAGACTGACTCTAGGAGAAGTGGTTGGAAAGATTCAGCAGGATAGTGAACTGGCTTCTAATTATGGCCTTTAGCAAAGAATTACAAGAAAGAGGTGAGTTCAGGAAAGAATTGGCTTGTTTTCAAATAGAGGTTGAAGGGAAAGAAGCGGATCTAAAGGAAAGAGCTTTATAGGGTTGGGAGAGTAGAGCGCTTCTGGAACTCGGCTCAGGACAACTACAGATATAATTACTAGCACCTTGGAAATTCTAGAAACTGTGCACACTAATATTTTAAAAAATTTTATTGTCACGGAAATCAAGTCTAGACTAAAAGATGGCTTAGGAGTTTAAGTTGTATAACAACTTTGGTTTCTTGGTTACATTACAAGGAAGATGGTTGCAAAAACTGCACAGATCCTAAGGAAAGTTAGTTCTAATCACCACATATTATGGTGGCCAAGTAAGATAATGAACTATGAAAATTTTCCCAAAGGCAAGAGCCAGGGGCCTTGCAAAATGATGGATTAGAGAAATCTCCAAAGGAGGAGGAGGAGGCACTTTCCCAGCTTCCCAGATAAAGGACCCTGCAGAAATTCTATCAATAAATTGTATGCATTCTAGGAACTGGATCTTCTTCTACTCTTACCTCTTTTTAGTAAGACCTAGAGAAAGGCAATTAGAAACAAAAATAGTCCCAGTTTCTGTATCAGTATGCAAAAGCCCTCCTGCCAAATGTCTACACCAGACTTTGGGTAAGAGAGAAATATATTTTGCTGGTTTAGCCAAGGAGATTAGGCGGTTTGTTTGTTATAGCAGCAGGTATTACCTTAAACAGTAAAAGGAGGCAAATTAAGAGTCAAACAGAAAACAAAAGCATGTAAACAATATGGAGTTGGAATAAGTAAGTCAGGTTCATGAGATAGATCTTCACTTTTTGGAGAAAATGTTAAGATATTGAATTCTTTATTTTAAATGCAAATGTGATAAAGAAGTCAGAATGTATTATTACTAATAGATATTTTGACTGAGTTAATGTATCAGCTGAGATTTTTTTTAACCCAGAAGCCCTTTTGTAGTAGATTCTTCAAATAATCAGCTGCAATTATGTCCTTGCCTTTGTCCACATAGCTACCAATGTGATTCTGCAACTCTTATCATAAACAACTGGAGTCTATTTCTGCAGTCTTTGAATCTAGACTGGGCTTGTAGATTTCTTTAAAAAGGTGAAAGATATGTCAGTCTAAGTGAGGTCTCAATAGTCCTGGTATACTTTTGCTCTTGATTTTGGAATCCTGCAATATTTATCTAGTGGGACTTTAGAAATGCTCTGAACTAGTGATTGTTTTCATTTTTCGAATGGAAATATCTATTTTATTTTCTTGTCCCTGTCTCACTGTTGCTTATTGGGAGTGGTGGGTGAATGGGGAATAGAAAATTTGTCTTTTCTTGTTAACAAATATCCAAATTAGCACAAGTTGCACCATAAGAACTGCCTCTGAACCTAAAGGACATCACAGGACCCTGCACTGCAAGTATAATGTTGTTAAGAAATGAGATTTTTATGAGGTCTTAGGAGTAGGTATCTGGATTTTTAATGTGAGAAAGATATGAATAATTGTGACCAGAAGGCACAGTGTTGTAAATTGATTACAAAATGGCTGCAATTATTTATCTCCCTCTAACAGCACCATTTTGCAATGAAACTTTGAAGCTTTTCCCATCAAGAGTTGAAATCTATTTTCTCACTTTTTGAATCTGTGCTATTCCTGTGACATGCTTTGGCCAACAGAATTCAGAAGAAATAGCAGTAAGCCAGTTTGATGTCTAGGCCTCGAGGGACTGTGGGCACATCTGCTCTCCTACTGGGAATCCTGCTGCTCTGATATAGATAAGACCAGAGTAGCCTGCTGGATGATAAAAGACTGGGAGCCCATTCATTGCATAGTTCCAGTTGACAGCCAGCCAAGTGCAGACATGTGAGTAAGGCCATCCAGACCACTCATCCCCCACAAACCCAGCAGTCAATCACATATACAAGAGTGAGTTTACCTAAGATCAGCCAAACATGGCCAGGTCAACAGATTCACTCAACACTTGAGAAATAATAAATGTTTGTTCTTTTAAGCTACTAAATGTTGGTGTGGTTTGCTACACAAGGATAGATAGCTGGTACAACTCCCCCCAAAAGAATGTTGATGGAAAATTTTGGAACCAAACTTGAGAAAGAAGAAAAAAGTTGCATAATAAGGCAATGGCAAGAAAAATAAGTTAGTGCACTTAGTTTGAGGGTATTGACAAGTTAAGTGATGTTAAAAGAACACCCATTGCAAAAGCAAAAGGGGGATAGAAACATGAAGAAAGTGTACTTGAGCAGAGAAAAATAGAAGAATACCAAAGATCCTCTGTGATGTCTTCTTTTCTGCTTTGTAAAGATCAGGTTTGATTTTGCGGATAACTATTGGAGAACCCAAATGAGGTCTAAGAACTAGAAGTTATTGATGGATTCATAAGAAAATTATTAACAAAAGCCTACTGAAAACTGTCTACATTCTCTGTAAAATGGTAAGCAGGGTGAAGCACACAGACAAGATAGGACAGTGTCTCAGATTATAAAGAAACGTTCAATCTAGTGAGAAAACAAGAAATGCATACATTATGTTTTGACAATACAGCTTTATGTATAATGGGATTCATTGCTAGGTTTGAGCTACACAAGAGAATTGAAAGGAATACTAGAGTTTGTTTAGTCACTATCAGTATTTAGATGTCTACCACATCTATACTGATGATAACCTAGCTGATGCACAAAAGTCTCAAGCAGGCAACATGCTCAGCCTGCTGTATAGGACATGATTTTTTTAATAGTCATACTCATGGCTAAGTTTTAGTATAATAAAATGTTACAAAGAAGAAACAACAAAGGGAAAGAGTGTATATGGCATCAGCCAGAGGAGACTAGGAGCAAGCTTGTAAGTCTTCTTATAGTAGAGTCACACAGGATGCTCTTAATTTTTCCAGGTAACAATGTACAACAACACATGTGAGGCATTGTCTGCTAGGAAAGCTCATTAGAGACTAAGTGTTCAAGGTTTTTACTGCAAGCTAGTCATCTCATCAGCTTCTGCTGGCACAAATTAACAAAATTTCACAGTCCCAGAAAGAAAGTTAGTGTTCATATAATCTATAGTGTCAAACAGTTTAAGCAGAGTGAGTCATTCTTTCTGGTTCTGGGAATGGTGCAAATCCTCCCTAACATGGATTTCCAGCTGCCAGAGCTATTGTTATAAGCAGTATTTTCTAAGGATAGCAGTTTCGGGCATACTATGCTAATTAATTTCTCTATACCTATTTATGTGTATAATTTCTACAATGATCTCCTCTCTTTTGTAAATTATATTTTGCGTTATTTTCTTTACTAGGCCATTTCTTTCAACAATATATGTGCTATTAATTCTTCCCCAGTTTAAAACAACAGAAAAAGCAAGAAGAAAAACCTCTTGATTCCAGTTTCCACACCAGATTTTTCCCACTTCTCAAATTCTTCTCTTCCCAATTCTCTCTTATGCCCATTCCTACCAGGACTTCACCTCCCAACTACTTTGCTCATCTCCATAAAAGTAAATGTAATGGTCAAGTCTCAGTTCCCAATTTACTTGACTCATTAGCAGCATTTGACTCAGTTGAACATCCCTTTCTTCTTTATGTATGTTCTTAATTTGAACTGCAGGATTCCACTTTCTCTTTGTTTTTCTTTTATTTCACCAGTTGCTCCTTCTCAATCTCTTTTTCTTTTCCTTCATCTCTTATTTTGCACTCACTCAGGGCCCAGTCTTTAATCCTCTTTTGTTCTCAAACCACATTGATTTATTTGATGATAACATCCTGGCTTACAATTTTAAAACAATATATGCCAACTCCAAAGCATGTCTTTCTAGTCCACACTTCTCTCTCAAATGTGCAGAACTAAATGATTATTCTACATGTTTACTCAAAAGTCTTATCAACAGCTCAGACTGAACAGGTTCAAAAGGAACTCCTGAAATTCTCCCAAAGCCTGACACTTCTATAAGTCTTCCTTATCTATGATTGTTCATGACATATTTCATAATTGCATAGGACATGATTCTTAAATGGGTTATTCTAAACTGTGCTATCTCGCCAAGGGAAAGACTCTGAAATATTCCAAATCAATAGTCATAGGGTTGAAGAATATGACAGTTTTCTCTGAGTAAGGGATGGACATAAGTGCAATGTAGCACACTGAAAAAATCATGACACAGCAGACATGAATAGAATCAATTAAACTAGGGTGGGGAGTATTGCACATATAAGCAGAGGGAAGTTTCAAAACCAATGCTGGAGACTAGTAGATGGTTGAGGAGAGACTTCAAAGGCTGGTGTGAAAATTGTTCTAAGATATTTAAACCTTTAATAGCCAGGGAAAGTTTAAGACATGCAAGCACTCAACATGCATATGTCCCTTGTACCCTCTAAGAAACCTGTTAGAAGATGAGCACTAGCAAAAAGAAGTCAAAATTAAGAAAGAATGTGTGAGCTATAGAATGTAGAAACTCCAAAGTAAATAAAAAACAAACAGAAGTTCCAGGATAACAACCAAGCCAGAGGCCTAAAGAGAAACGACTCTTGAATGTAAAGGGTATGGTAAAGATAGTCTCTAGGACAGGTAGATAGATAGATAGATAGATAGATAGATAGATAGATAGATAGATATAGATATAGATAGATGAATATATGCAATCAATATTGCATAAATGCAAAAAGAAGGAAAGAAGAAAAAAAGGAGGGAGAGGGGAGAAAGTAAGAAGGAATTGACAGATCACATGATATGTTTTTGCAACTGAAAAAAGTTTTCAGTAGATGTAATATTTATGGAAAAATATACATAGATAAATAGAATATTATACAAACTTTAAAAATCAGTTACCTGCTATAAACCCAATAACAACAAAAAGGTGTTCTAGGAAAAGTTATAGTAAAATACTTGGCCAGTGAAAAACAATATTTGCACAATTACAATTAAACCTTGTCTATTTTTGTTAAATTTTTAAATAAAAAATGTAGGGTATGTATTTTATACATTTTGCATAGTGACTAAATAGATGTCTACATTGGGAGACTGGAGAAGGTCAAGTAAAAGTTATTTGCAGAGAGTTGGAGTGTACTGTCCTATAAGAATAGTCAGTAGATAACACTGCCTGAAATGTATAAATCAAGACATATCAGCACACATTGTTGCATTAGAAATATGGAAGAGAATATTAGGAAAAAGGATTAAGAGGAATATAATGTGGTGTTGGGAAGAGTAGGTATGAAGCATTTTTTGTTCTACTTTATATATTTCAGTGCCATTTTATTACTTCACCTTTATTTAAAACTCTCAATTATCATTAAAACATAATTTGTTGATTGAGTTATCTCTGACATATGGCTAAATTAAAATTCAAAAGAAGAAAGAACATAAATAACACTTTTATACTTTAGTAAGTACACACTATATACACTTGGGGATACACAGAAAATCTCTGAAAATACAAGCAGAAAGAGATAACAAGGGATTTCTGGGAAAAGTTTTTTTGCCTACATGGGCAAAAGAATTATCTTGCACTATATCCACTTTTATAACATTTAAATTATTCTCCATAAAATGGATTTTCAATTAAAATACCCTTGTAATAAAGATACCAGATGATATAGTCTGGGTTATTGGCCCCTCCAAATCTTGTGTTGAAATGCGATCCCTGGTGTTGATGGTGAGGCCTAGTGGGAGATGTTTGGATCATGGGTGTGAATCCCTCATGAATGGCTTGGTGCTTTTTCACAGTAATAAATTCTTGCTGCTTTAGTTCAAAAGAGAGTTAGTTGTCCAAGAGAACCTGGCACTTCCTTCTCCCTATTTGGCTCAACTTTCTTTATGTGGAACACCTGCTCCCTCTCTACCATCTGTTATGATTGTAAGCTTCCTGGGGCCTCATGAAAAGCCAAGTCAATGCCAGTGTCATGCAGAATCATTAGCCAAATAAACCTCTTTCCTTTATAGATTGCCTAGTCTCAGGTATTTTTAGCAATGCAAAACTAACTTATATATCCTATTTTCTTGCTTTTTTCTTATTTATTTTTAAAAAGAAGGAGATCATAAATATACAGGGAACTAGGGCTAATACTTACAAAATATGTTATTACTGTGTACATTAATTTGCTAGAGTTACTGTAACAAAATATCACAGACTGAGTGGCTTAAATGATAGTAATTTGTTTTCTTACAGTCTTGGAGACTTGAAGTCAAAGATTAGGTGTCAGCAGGTTTGATTTCTCCTGAAGCCTCTCTCCTTGGTTTCCAAATGACTCTCTTCTTCCTGTGGTCTTTCTTCTGTGCCCACACATCCCTGGTGTCTCTTCATCTTATAAGGACACCAGTCATATACAATGAGAAGCCACCCATATGACCTCATTTAACTCCAATTACCTTTTAATGGCTGTGTCTCCAAGTACAGTCACCCTGGGAATTAGAGTTCCAATGTATACATTTTAGAGGAACACAATGCAGTCTGCATTACTGAAATACACATTTATGCATAGTGTGAGTTGCACTTTGAATACTTGGGGATTCTTAAGGTGGAAGGTAGGAGCTTAAACTTTGCATACACACAGACCTGTGGTGGACACCCGCTCTGTCACCTACGAACTGTGGAATATGAGACAATTTTCCAAAATCTCTTGTCTCAGTTTCTTTCTCTGTAAAGTGAGGGCAATAATAATTTCACAAGACTATGTGGGGATTAAATGTAATAATGTAAATAAAGCAAAGAACTGAGTGCTTAAGATTACAAAAAAAACAACTTTATAAACTTTGGTTGATTATTACCACTCTGATGTATAATTTCATATTGTACCCAATTCAGTACCAGAAATGGGGCAGTTAATTGTTTTGCTTATTTTGTGATTTTATACAATCAGAAAATGTTGTGATGTTATCCAATCAAAACATGGGTGTTGTTTTTGTTAATTCTCAGGGTTTGCAGACAACTGCTAATTGCTGAGCCTGGGCACCATTCGCCACCACTGCTAACCCACTAGTACACAGCCAGCTGTGAAGGGGCACTACAGCAGGTTTCCTGCATCTCAGGAATCATTGCTGGGCATGGAGAAACAACAGCATGCTGATGGCAGAGGGGGACTGTTGTCATTCAGAAAGGCACTCACTGAAAACAGACTCAGCCTAGAACAGTGTTAGGTTTTCACTCAGTGTCTCTGAGTCTCTAGGTGTCATCTGTAAAAAATATTTTATCAGGTAATTTATTTTCTTCCACTCTTGGAGACTGGAAGTCAAAGATCAGAAGTCAGCAGGTTTGGTTTTTCCCGAAGCCTCTCTCTTTGGCTTCCAAATGGTCCTCTTCTCTCTGTGGCATCATATGTTTTGACAACTACATATCTCTAGTCAAAAATAGTTTAAGTTCGATAAAATTAAAGAAAATATTCTTATTACTAGCCTGAGTTTTTTGTGCTAGACAAAAATCTGTTGCCCTTGGTGTTAAATTTCTTCCATACTGTACCCTTAAAAAGTACTGAATTCACCTATTTATACTCCTTTTATATTTATATTAATTCTGTACACCTGGGTCATTCACTTTGACTTTGTTCTCTTATTTATATGACATAATTATAATTTTGAGAATGTTATTGTGAAATATGACATGTGGACAGACAACTGCATTAAATATCTATGTAAATTTAGCTACAAGTACAAACAGGCACCTAGAAACTGCAACACAAACAAAGAACTGGAGCATTTTGCTAATACTCCATAAATCAAGCATAAACAAATTTCATAAGATGGAAATTTTGCCATGTACCTTCTCAGATCACAGTGGAATTAAAATAAATATCAACACCAACAAATTTCCCCCCAAACCCACAAAGACCTGGACACTAAACAGCATGATGCTAAGCAAATCCTGGGTCAACATGGAAATAAAAACAGAGATTAAAAGATACTTAGAAACAGATGAAAAAGAAAAACAATCTTGCCAAAACCTCTAGGATGCCATGAAATCAGTAGTAAGAGGGGAATTCATATCTCTAAAAACACACATGAAGAAAATGGAAAGATCACAAGTTAACAGCCTAAAAAATCACCTAAGGAAGCTGGAAAAGCAAAACTACTAAAACCCTAACTTCAGCAGAAGAATCCAGATCACCAAAATAAAAGCCCAAATCCAGGACACAGAAGATAAAAAGATAATACAAAAAAAA
>CAUYQG010025348.1:0-43791 GCA_963574415.1 Tarsius wallacei
GGGGTACCAAAAAAATGTATACACATTTTAAGCAATGCTACGTATTACTTTTTGATGTTGAATTAAATTATGGTAGCATTGTGTAGTATGATGTTCACACAACCATGATTCTGCCATTTTCTTTAACTTTCTTGCCCTTGTTTTTTTTTTTTTTTTATTGTAGAGTTGAGGTCTCGCCTAGTTGCCCTGGCGGGTCTTGAACCCGGGGGCTCTGGCAATTCACTCACCTCAGCCTCCCATGGCGCGGGATTACAGGCTGAGCCACCGAGCCCGGCTAAGGGTGGTGTTTTTCAGTGGTAAGGTTCGGGGGAAGGACACCATGTGATCACAGATATATGAATCAATCATTTGAGGGGAACTCAAATGATCTTTTGAAAGGCAGGCCCCTTGTAGTACAGACTTCCCCACTAGGTAAGTGTTTTGAGAAGCTGTGTTTGGCTTCAGTGAATTTTTCTTTGGAGATTCTTACAACACATTTGCCCATTTCATGATTGGTGATTTATAAGCACACTTGCCCACACCACACTGAGGACCAGCAGTTTTTGACCAAAAGCATCATGACTCCCATGTTCTACCATCTCTATTCACAGGATCTTACCCCAAGCAACTTTTTTTGTTGTTGTTTCTCCAGTGATAAATATCCTCAAGGAAAATATTTTCCCATGTGGAAGAAGTGAAACAAAAACGGCAGAAGCACCAAAGGCCATCAAAATTGGCAATTCAAAAACTGTGAGCAGTGGAAAAAGCATCTTAACAATTGTATTGCATCAAGCATACAGTATTTGAAAATGATTGAAGCTTAAGAATGTAAGACTAAATATGCAATTGTTTAATAAATGCGTTCCAATTTTGGGAGCGTTCCCCCATATATATAACTTCAGTATATGGGGTTATGCCACTCTCTGACTTTGTTGAAGAGAAACAGTTTTAGTATTTCTGATTGCACTTTACTCAACAGACACCAGGTGGTGCAAGGATTTGATTTCCTAAAATGGAGACAGGCCTACCACCTGGAAAAAACACATTCTGCTGGACAGCTATTTTATAGGATTCACTCAAATAATAAGGCCTTGTTTTAAGAATTATGTAGACCATTGTATTGGCTCAATTAGCAGTGAAAAATGGGCTGCTCTGTGTGTTACATTTATAATGAAAAACATGTCAATTATGGATCATTAGTATACAAGAAAAGAGAAGATATTTGAGGGCAGAGAAGAGAGGAGAGGTTAGAAAAGTAAAATGTTAGTGGAAGAGAGAAAATGAACACAAACAGAAGAAAAGAAACATAGCAAAATGAGAAAGAAAAGAGAAAAAAAGTTGGGAAAGGTAAATGATGGGAAAGTAAAAAACAACAGCACTGGGAATTCTACAGAGGGAGACTGAAGGGGTAATACAGCATCTATGAGTTTACCCTATTAATAAGTGCCTCTCTTCAAATGCGCAAGTTTTATTTCAGCTGATTCCACCAGGGCTTAAAGGGTAAAAACAACTCCAAAAGTTATTGCATAGAAGAATGTTCAGCTTCTTATGGCTAAGTGTAGAGTATAAAAATCAACTTAGATTATTCAGAAATTTCCACAAAATGAAAATGAGAAATACTGAGGACATTCTAAAAGATATTACTGAACTGTAGGGTCCATTATAGCTCCAATTTATTTCCAGTATCTGATATATAGAATTAACTCAAAGGATAATTGCTAATGAATTAATGAATGTTACAGTCCTTGAAAGGAAAATCTGGAGGACATGGAAATTATCAACTATCACAAATTGAGTAGGACTGTATTCTTTAATGAACCTTCAACAGAGACTCAATAATGGAGAACTCCTGCAGAATGACTTTCCTTGAATGAATGTTTATTGTTTTGGTTTGGTCCCTTTGTTACTTAAAAATAATAATCATTGCTGTATTATTATTTTTTTTAGATCCAATGGGTACCTGTACAGGTTTGTTACATAGGTATACTGTGTGATGGTGAGGTTTGGGATTCTATTGAGCCCATCACCCAGTTGGTAAGCATGGTACCCAATGGGTGGTTATTCAACATTTACCCCCTCCCTGCCTCTCCTTTTAGGAGCCCCCAATGTCTGTTGTTCCCATCTCTATGCTTATGTGTATTTAGTGTTTAGCTCCCACTTATAAGTGAGAATACATGATGTTCAGTTTTCTGTTTCTGTGATAATTCACTTAAATGATGGCTTCCAGTTGTATCCATGTTGGTGCAAAGGATATAATGCTATTTTGTTGATATTGTTGTTGTTGTTGTTGTTGTTGCATTGTATTCCATGGTGTATATGCACCACATTTTCTTTATCCAGTCCACCATTGATGGGCACCTAGGTTGGTTCCTTATGTTTGCTTTTGTGGATGGTGCTGTGATAAACATTTGCATGCAAGTGTCTTTTTGGTGGAATGACTTATGCTCCTTTTGGTCCCTACTCAGCTGTGGAATTGCTAGGTCAAATAGGAAATCTATTTTTAATTATTTGAGAAATTTACAAAATGCTTTCCACAGAGGTTGCACTAGCTTACATTCCCACAAACAGTGCATGAATGTTTTCTTTTTTCCTTAATCTCATCAACATCTGTTGTTTTTTGACTTTTTAATAATAGCCACTCTTGATTAGTGTGAGATGGTATCTCATTGTAGGTTTGATTTGCATTTCTCTAGTGATTAGTGGTGCTGAGTATTTTTTCATATGATTACTGGCAGCTTGTATGTTTTCCTTTGAAAAACGTCTGTTCTTACCCTTTGCCCACTTTTTAATGGGTTTATTTGGTTTTTTTTCCTATTGATTCATTTGAATTCTTTATAGATTCTGAATATTAATTCATTGTCAGATGCACGGTTTGCAAATATTTTCTTTCATTTTGTAGGTTGTCTATTTACTCAGTTGATGGGTTCATTGGCTGTGCAGATCTTTAGTTTAATTAGGTCCTGCTTGTCAATTTTGGTTTTTGCTGGATTTACTTTAGAGTTCTTGGTCATGAATTCGTTGCCTAGGCTGATATGCCTAGGGTTTCTTCTAGGATTTTTATAGTTTGAGGTCTTATATTTAAGTCATTAATCCATCCTGAGTTCATTTATGTATATGGTGAAGGGAAGGGGTCCGGCTTCATTCTTCTGCATCTGGTTAGCCAGTTTTCCCAGCACCATTTGTTAAATATGGTGTCTCTTCCCCAGTGTAAGTTTTGTTTTTTCCACAGTGTGCTAGTTTTGTCAGCTTTGTCAAAGATGAGCCAGTTGTAAATAGCATTTTTATTTCTGGGTTCTCTATTATATTCCATTGATCTATGTGTATATTTTTGTACCAGTACCATGCTGTTTTGGTTACTATAGACTTGTAGTATAGTTTGAAGTCTGGCAATGTGATACCTCCAGTTTTGTTCATTTTGCTTAAAATTGCTTTGGCTATTTGGGCTCTTTTTTGCTTCCATAAGAATTCAAGTATTATTTTTCTATATCTGTAAAAATTAATACTGGTAATTTGATAAGGATTGCCTTGAATATGTAAATTGCTTTAGGAAGTACAGATATTTTGACAATATTGATTTTTTCAATACCGAACATAGAAAGTTTTTGCATTTGCTTTTGTCATTTTGACTACCTCAAGCAATGTTTTATAGTTCTCATTGTAGAGATCTTTCACTTATTTGGTTAGATGTATTCTAAGGTATTTTATTTTATTTTGTGATGATTGTGAATGGGATTGTATTCTTGACTTGGTTCTCAGCCTGAGCATCGTTGGTGTATAGAAATGCAACTTATTTTTGGCCATTAATTGTGTATGCTGAGACTTTACTGATCCCACTTATGAGTGCTAGAAGTATTTTAGTGGACTCTTTAGGATTTTCTAGATATGGAATCATATAATCTGTAAAGAGAAATAATTTAAAATTATCTTTTCCTATTTGGATGTCTTTTATTTCTTTCTCTTGCCTGATGTCTTTGACTAGGACTTCTAATACTATGTTGAATAGGAGTGGTGATTCTTGTTCCTGTTCTTAGGGAGAATGCTTTCAGCTTCTTTCATTAAGAATGATGTTGGAAGGATTGCCTGAATCTAGTGGGTCGATGCTGGGGTGGCCATGAGCGTGCCACTGCACTCCAGCCTAGGCAATGGAGTGAGACTCCAACTCAAAAAAAAAAAAAAAAATGATGTTGGGCAGGGCATGGTGGCTGAGCCTGTAATTCCAGCACTTTGGGAGGCCAAGGCGAGAAGATTGCCTGAGCCCAGGGGTTGGAGACCAGCTTGGGCAACTTGGTGAGACCTCGTCTCTACAATAGATCTCAAAAACTAGCCAGGCTTGGTGGTATGCATCTGTAGTTCCAGTTAATTGGCAGGCTGAGGCAGAAGAATTGCCTGAGCCCAGGATGTTGAGGCTGCTGTGGCTGTGAGCATGCCACTGCACTCCAGCCTGGGTGACAAGAGTGACACACCAACTGAAAAAAAAAAAAAAAGAATGATGTTGGTTGTGGATTTTTCATAGATGGTTCTTATTATTTTGAGGAATGTTCCTTCAGTGTCTAGATGGTTGGGGTTTTGGGATTTCATGAAGTACTTTTTTCTGCACATATTGAGATAATTATGTGGTTCTTGTTTTACTTCTATGTATTGATTTGCTTATGTTGAACCAATCTGGCATCCAGGGTATGATTTTAAGTGTGTGTGTGTGTGTGTGTGCATGTGTGTGTGTGTGTATTATATGTGCTGCTAGATGCAGTCTGCTAGTATTTTGTTGAGGATCTTTGCATCTATATTCTTCGGGGATATCAGTCTGTAGTTATCTTTCTTTGTTGTATCTTTGCCATTTTTTGGTATAAGGATGATATTGGTTTCATAGAATGACCTAAGAAGGAGTTTTTCCTTCTCAATTATTTGGAGTATTTTTTTGTAGTTTTGGTATAAGCTCTTCCTTGGATATCTGGTAGAATTTAGCTGTGAATCCATCTGGTCCAGAACTTTCTTTGGTGGATAGTTATTTTTTTAATTACTAATTTGATTTCATGGCTTGTTATTGGTCTGTTCAGGGTTTCAATTTTAAAGAAAGAAATTATTGACTATTGACCTTTCAAAAATGGGTTTCATCCTTTACTTCCATCATCAAAAAAAACATATCAAGCATATTTTACCTTAATCTTGATGATTAAGGTCCATAGTCTTAATATCACTTATAATTGATTATGTTTAGATGTAATTTCAAGATGTGCATTAATAGTGACTATATTTATACAGTAATCTTTAAATTGTATATATATATATAATACATATACACACACATATATATGAAATCTTCCACATTTATATGCAGGAAATATGAAGTATTTGCTATTCAAAAAACATAAACAATCAATGTGCCAATTAGGAGCAATTTAACAATAGCCAAATATTTTACTAAACTGTTATGTGCTTGTCCTTATCAGAGACTAAGAAGAACAATGCAAATTACAAACCATATGATACTTTAGAAACACGTTGGAATTATTCTAATCTATGTGAGAAATATAGATTCAACCTATCCAAGGAAATAGAGATGAACATAAAGGTAATTAATAACATGTAATGGCCATGTGCAGTGACTCAAGCCTGGAATCCCAGCACTTTGAGAGGCCAAGGTGAGAGGATTTCCTGAGCTCAAGGGTTCAGGACTAGCCTGGGAAACTTGGTGAGACCTCATCTCTACAATAAATCAAAAAATAAGCCGGTCGTGGTAGCGTGGACTCCTGTAGTTCCAGCTACTTGGAAGGCTGAGGCGGAAGGATCACCTGAGCCCAGCAGGTCAAGGCTGCAGTGGTTATGAGCATGCCACTGCACTCCAGCCTGGGCAAGAGTGAGACTCCAACTCAAAAATAAATAATTAAATAAAAATAAAATAACATGTGCCAAAAGAGAAGAAACAGCCAGGAGAAAAGCATGAGTGATCAGGGAGGTTTAGCAAAGAATGTGGTCTTTGAACTGAATCTTAAAGATGGCTAGGACAAAAAAACAAAAAACAAAAAAAGTTAAATTCACACCTTTTCTATGTTATGGTCTTTTTTCATTGGATTGTGGCTAACTTTCTTCCAGAAGAGTGGGAGCCAACTTGTGTCCTTTGGTGTTTGAGATTCCAGGGGAAATGATGAGACAAGGTAGAGTTTCCACACTGGAGTGACCATGAACATAAGTAGCAGTAGGAGTATGTACTTTCATGAGGTCCAAAACATAAAGCTGGAGAACCTAAACCCTACAAAGTTCCAAAATCAAGAGTAGATCATGAATGAATGGAAAACTTAGGCCAAGTCAACATTTTGGGGAAAAATAAATCACAATTATTCAGAATTACAGTACACTAAGAATAAATCCCAAATTTTCCTGAGGAGTTAAGAAAATATTTGTTTAGTATTTGGCATACAGAAAGGTTGATACATCTTATCAAAGCAGAGATAGTAGGAGTAAATTTGTCAATTTCAGTAAAAGAATCATAGACTTTCAGGATGGGCAAAAAGTTTTAGAGGTGAATTATTCTAATTCTATTCAGACAGGGAAATAAAGGACCCATATGTAACGTAAAGTATTTGAGCACATACAACTGAGTACAATATGAGTCTTTATATATTAAGCCATGCAGATATGTCCAACAGGATTCATCACTGTAATGGCCAATTTGTTTTTATTGACACTTAGAGAGACCAATTAGGGGAAAATAATTTACTTCTGAGCAGTCAGTCATATCCATTTTTAAGTCAATAAATTAAGAGAAATTGATTTGGTAGCAGAACTAGTCATCTCAGCCATAAGTAATTTTAGGAATTCGAAATGATTTTTCTATTACAGGCAAAAGTGGTAGCCACACCAGGCATAATTTTAGCTTGGTAACTTTAATGTATCTGTTACAGAGATTTTCCCCTTTTCTAAGTTCCTCTTCTTTTCTTACTATCCATTTAGTCTTCTGCTTTCTATTTTGGAGCTACTGAAAAAGAAATAGAATTTTAATTCAACAAACATTCTCTTGGCATATGCTAGGTAGGGTGACCACAGAACTTATGATTCAAATGCAGACACTCTTAAAAACAGCTATATTTAAACTAAATTAGCATATGATAAGCTGCACATATTTAAAGTGTATAATTTGATAAGTTTTAACACAGGTATACGCTCATGAAACCATCGCCACAATCAAGATAATGAACATATCACCCGCAAAAGATTTCTCTTGCCCCCTTGTAAACATTAGCTCTGTTTTTTCTGCCTCCAAATTTCCCAGGCATCCTCTGATCTGTCTCTGTCTCTACAGATTTATTCTCTTTTCTATAGTTTAAGATAAGTGGCATAGCAAAATATGTATTTTTTGTTTGATTTGACCCACATAATTATTCTGAGAGTTATCCAAGCTGTTGCACGTGTCAATAGTTTGTTCCTTTTCATTACTGAGTAACATACCATTGTATGAATATACCCACTTTCTTTACTCGCTGTCCTGATTATATGTATTTGGCTTGTTGCCAGTTTTTTTTTTAACTTTGCATGTAAAGCTTGCCATGAAAATATATTCACAAGTCTTTGTAGGCTCTCTTTTTCTCTTGATAAATATCAACTAACAGCGTAGCTGCATTTGGGATCACTTTGAGGTGAAAGAGGACAGGATGAAATGTCAGAAAAGCAGGTATAAACCACTCCATCCTGGTAAAACCCAGTTTTTAGTCACCCTAATGCTAGGCAACCAGAAAAGTGTTTTCAAATTGAGAGTAATCAGCCTGGCAAAAGGTGATTTTTATAGTGCTTCTATGGTGCACTTGGCAATGACATGGTGTCAGAGACCACGACTATATCTCAATAACTGTTTTCCTCATCTTCTATAGCAGAAGTTGGAAAACTATGACCCTTGGGTCATATTCAGTCTACCACAGGATTTGGGGAATAAAGTTTCATTGGAACACAGCCATGCTCATTCATCTACATATTGCCCATAACTGCTTTTGCATAACAGCACAAGTGCTTGAATGCATGTGACAAGGACCATATGGCCCACATAGCCTAAGATATCCAACATCTTGTTTTCTACGAGACTAAGTCTGCTGATTTCTGTTCTAAGATAATAGGACATCAAATTCTTAGCTGGAGACTTATTTACCTGGAATATGATCTATTTTCTAGTTTCTCTTAAAGCTAAAAGGATGTAATGAAAAGTGATATGTGTGATTTCCCAAAATTATCTTTAAACCAAGGGGGCTACTCTTTCGCCTCTGCCAGCTGGTCTACCTTTGTAAACATAATGTAGCCACAGTAGCTGGAGATCCTGCAACATCTTTGACAATGAAATGACCCTGAGTATAGAATGAATCTGTCTTTCCAATACCATGGAACATAATGTCAGACCTGGAATGACTTCAGCCAGGCTACATTTATAAAAAGTTAATAAACGTTTACCTTGTCTAAGCTACTTTATTTTTTTATTTTTATTTTTCTGTAAGATGAGGAGTTTATTACTCATAGCAAATGTAACCTAAGGGATAAAATATGTAATGTTGTAACCAAGTTTCATATTGTACAACTTCTCAGGGTCATCAGTGTTATGGAACCCTGGACAAGTTTCTTAATCTTGGGAACCTCAGAAATTTCATCATTAATATAGTCGATAGAGTTGTACCTCATTAAAGGCTGAGATGAAAGCAGTTTTCTGTTCAAATTTATTCTGCTGCAAATCCATGGGCCTTCCTCACCACCATCATCCCCAAATGCATGTCACCAAGCCTATGTATTCATTTTATGTGGAATAGTGTTCAATTTTCACTGAAAGTACTGGCACCAATTTCCTTAGATTGTTTATTCTTTGTTGTAAGAAATCAGGTCAGTGCAATATTTTATCATGATGTTACTGACAGCAATTTTGGTTAGATATGAGAACTTCTTTTTGATGTCAATGTAAATATTGCAACAAAAAATTCAAAACCCTAGATCAAGCTCTATACCCATGTTTTACATGACAATTGATAAAAATATGATCATCCATGTTTATAAAGGTATACAATGTTGATAATACTAGTAAAGCCATGAGTACTTTATAGTCAAGATTCATAGCAGATTAAATTAATAGTAATGCTTTTTAAGAATAAGTATTATTTTATGAAAATATCATTCTGATTCTTATGTATTCATACACTGAAAAATGCCTCTCACATATTATCTCTAGTTTTGCTTCAATTTTTTTCTACTTACGGTAGCATACATACTTGTATAAAGGTGTCAGTTAAGACAGAAATATTAATTTATTTGAAGAAATGTGTGTCAATTTGCCCGATAGTTAAAAAAAAAACAGCAAGTATACTAGTGACTAGCAACACAAAAAGTCATGACTAATATTGCTACTATTATAGCTGCTGATACTGTTACTATCTCCAAGACTACAACAACTTATAGAATTACTCCCACCGAGATCAGTATATAACTCTAAAGAAAGTGGGCATTACTCAGACTACAAAATCAGGAGTACAAAAAAATAAAATCACTTTTTATTTTCTGGTAATTGAGTTCCAAATCCCAACCCCATGGCTGGTGGGAAAGGTAAGAGTTATTTTGGGGGCTTCCTTCTCCCAGGACTGTGGAAACAGCAAAACCTGGGAACACTTGCTTGGTCACTGCTACTCATGTCTCAAGCTACTCATGGACTCGAGGAGACACAGGGGCACAGGAAAGTTTGTCAGCCTGGAAAACTAAGACCTGGAATCCAGCCTCTATTGATACAGACAACAGCCTCTGAAGTTTTGCCACTGCTCTAGCACGCTGTCACCAAAAAGTCACAGGTCTTGTCTCTCCTGAAAATCCATTTTCTGATCTCTTAAAAAGCCCTCTCCTATATGGTCTCACTTATAAGTGGGTGCTAAACCAAGGATCCACAAAGACATACAGAATGATATAATGGACACTGGAGGCCCAGAAGGGTGAGGGAGGAAAAGGGTGGAGGGACAAAAAAAATCACCTCTCGGATACAATGTGCCCAGATCTGGGTGGATGTTACACTTAGAGCCCAGACCAAAAACTCTCAAGCCATTGAAATTTAAAAAAAAAAGAAAGAGACTGACAATGTGCAAAAAAATCCTACCTCTTCTTCCTCTATTTGTCCTTTTATGATCCTCGTGTGAAATATTTTCTCTCTCTCTACCTCCCTCCCTCCCTCCCTCCCTCCCTCCCTCTCCCCTCCTTTTTGTCTCTCTCTAATTTCAATTATTTAATAAGCCCAGTATAAAAAAAAAAAGGAGGAGCAAGAGGAGGAGGAGGAGGAGAAGAAGAAGGGGGGGGAGAAGAAAGAACTCATTGACTTCAAAAAATTTTTTTCAGCTCAACCAAAATGTCTGGAGAAAAGAAATATTAAGAATCAAACTCTGGTTTTTTTCTCCTTTTAGCACTAATAACACGTTGGGCTGAAATAGTTATCTGTCATGAAGGGTTGTATGCATTCAAAGTTGTTTAGTAGCATCCTTGGGCTCCACCCACTTGACGCACTCCTTCTCAGTGGTGACAACTAAAAATGTCCCCAGACATCATCAAATGTTCTTCTGAAGGCACATTTGCCTTGGTTGAGATGAAGGAAGGTGGAAAAATAAGCTACAAAATATAGATTAAAATTTAATAGATTGTTTGGCCCCATAGTCATTTACAGAATGCTTACCATGTACCAGGCTAAGTGTCTCAACTATGTGGTCTCATCTTATCCTCACATGAAATGTATAAGTATTAAAAAAAATCCTTATTTTATGTTGATACAAATAATACTGTATCGTTTAGGGTCCAGTCCAAAATAAAAATACACTAGCTACTTGATCAGAGACCTTTTATGTTAAAGACATCTTAACTAAGTGTAATGTTATTGACTACATAACTAAAAAGTTAAAAAGAGGACTCTAAGATGTGGTGGGCTGGTACACTGAGTGTGTATTCGGGGGGGGGGTGTAGGAGTAGACCTGCTTTTTAGTATTCGCTGATATTAATTGTGGGCATACACTCACCTTGGCTGATGTCAAGCTATCAACTGGACATCATGGAACTCAAAGTTGGGAAGAGAAGAGCACAATACACTTCTGCAAGCTGGCATAAGCCAGATCCAGCACACTATAGACTCTAACGAATCACCCTAGAGCTGGTTCTACAAATATTGGAACTAACACAAATTGGATTCAGTTGCTGTCGCAGGAAGGAATTGCTGCTGCTGGAGCGAAGAAGTGTTGCTATGGTGACACTGATGGGAAAAACAAGCAGACAAAAAGGAAAGTGTCTCTTTTCCCTCCTCCAGCCTTACGATCTCCCTGAAGTGAAGAGTCCAACAGGGAGCCATTGACAAAGCAGACCTTGTTTGCAGAGTTTCAGTCCCAGCATCATAAGACAGTATAGAAGGGTGGGTTTCTAACTGAGGTATGATAAATTCAAGAATTGACACAGCTGCCTATGAGGTAACTTAATTAACACATATCAAATACTTAAGGTTAGTTACCTAATTAATATACAGACTGGAATTCAAGTCAATGTAACTCTATTTAATAGATTCTTAATTGCTATATTGCATTTTTTAAAGTATATTTTTTCTTGCTTAATGTTGATCTTTAACCTGCTTATGAAAAAGATTATACTACAATTGTTACTTATGGTGGTGACACAATTTTTTAAAATTTCTTACATGATCTTTGCTTCTTCCTGGAAGCAAATGCACCAAAAAATAAATGCAAATGAGAATTTTATTTAATGAAAATATGTGGAATTTGGCTTCTGAAAAACCACTTGTATTATAAGTCTTCAAAATATTTGCATATTCACAAAACGGACTAATGATTCAATAGAAAAAAATTGTGTGGATTCAAGCATTACACATTTCTGAATGCAATTTTAATAATTCATTTCAGATATCTGGAAAAGGAGTGTTATATTCTGATGACCAAATTGAGCTGAAACATGAAGGAATACAAAGATACCTTTCCCATTATATAAAACATTGATCAGGTGGAAATAGAGAAAATATAAAATATTTGGCCTCAGGGCTACACACACACACACACACACACACACACACACACACACACACACACAAAGACACCACTTAAAATACAGATACCATAAAGAGAGAAGATATAGAAATTGACAGAATTTTGATGCCACTGATTGTAAGCTATTCCATTAATGTATTTATCTTTAAGGAAAAAAAGGCTGCCACTTAAATTATGACACACTAGTGCTTGTAAAATACATCACAACTTCAGAGATGTCGAAACACGAAGAATGATTACTTTAGAGTCTATGAAATATAGTATAAATAAAGAATACGATGTTGAGTATTTGGGTTAGGTTAGTATTGACATATTCAGTAAAGGGATCTGTACTAATGAGAAGAAGAAAGAATGCTTTCAGATACCTTAGGAAAACTCTTCAAATATAGGAATATTTATTCTTACTGCAGTTTTTCTCCAAAATCCACCAAACAATAAACTGCCAGGGACTTTCATTTTTTTTTGCGCGTATATAGAATTATAATTGAAATGAAGAAAAATTTTTTGACAGTAAGTTGCATTAGTTTGTGTCCTTCAAGAAGCCAACTTCAAAATAGAACTAGATTTGACAGAGTATAGTGGAGGACAGAGCAGGGGAAGAAGCGAAAGCTTTCGTACTGTAATGCAGGTATGGCATCCATGGGAGGAGAGAGGAAAGGAAGGAGGATTGGGATAGGAAGAATGTCTGAATAGAGAACATTTACAAGACAGTTTGGCAAGGCCAATGGAAAGCCCCAAGCCTATGTCACCTGTTGAAGGAGAAACATCTTGCTGGAAAATAGACTGGTTTTTGGCCCCCGTAATGCTTAGTCACTGCCTGGAAGCAGTGGCAGGAGGCATAATTTTAGCAGAAACATGGTGGATCCAGAGGGATGACAATAGGACATGTCAAAGGCATTCCCTGCAGCAGAAGAACCGAGCAGACTATTTTCATATCCAAGACATAAGGCCCAGTAAGTACTGATGGCAGAGTGAGGTTTTTTCTAATAATACGTACAAATAAAATGTAATCTAAACTTCTAGAATGAGATTCATTCTAAAGGCAGCAGACAAACCCCATGAACAATTTAAGTCTTTCTCAGCACTGCAGTTTCATTACTACACAAATCTATATTGTGATCTACAATTTGTGAAACTTGAGAAGCAAAAATCACAGCTGGAATTGAATGGCATTTACATTGCAAGGATATTATTGAGGATGTACCAGATGATGATTTAGAAGTCTACAGATGATGCTGAATTAAGGAAAATGGTAATAATGAACACAGCGTATTCATACACAGAACAACTTCAGTTATTTAATTACTATGTTGGGTTAACATGATATATGCACCTGGAAACAATTCAATGGTAAATGGTGTCCAGAACAAAACATTCAAGAAAGCCATATATACGAAACAGAATAGTGTTTGCCATATGCGGCCAGAAATAGTTTTAATGATAGAGTATGGAGTTAAGGTAGTGGAATTCTAATTATATACTTAATATATATTGAAAGCGGCTCTGGTAGATGAGTGAGCTACTTTATTGTTATATGTGTGCTATTTTGGCAGGGGCTGATAGGCTTGAAAATATGATATATTACACAAAATGTCTCTCTGTGTCCTCAGGCAGAAGAGCAAACGCCTACTCTTTTCCTCTGCTGATTCTGAACTCACATCAAACATTCACATTTTTTGCAGTTAGAAATACTAACATGCTGCCTTCTTTCTCAAACTCTTTTACAGAGAGAAATACACATGACACCACAGGGGAAAAGGTCATTTATAAACTGAAGTCACTATGGAATATCCATGCCATTCCCAATGTAACAAGTGACAACTTCTCTTTCTTTCACTATTTCTAAGACAGAGATGAGAGTGGAGACTCATGGCCACTATTATTTTTGAAACAACTAAACAAAGAAAAAATGCCTATAGCAAAGGGTTGATAAATCTATATGATATTTAATTGTTACTTATTCTTATTACTTATAGTATTACTTATTACTTTTATTATTATATATTATTATACACTTATTGTTATTTAATAGAGCAAATTAATACAAATTGCTTCTATTGGTTTTGGAGTTCTGCATCTTTTTAGTCACAATCTTAAAAATAATCATTGATTTAATTCAGGATCTTTTAGGAAAATTGAATTCCCCTATGACATATAGCTACACAGATTGTTACATAAATTTGCAATTCTAGAGGCCATAAATCATCAATTAGTTTATTAAATGTTTTTTCATTATATATATATAAAATGAAAAACCATTGTGTGTGTTTGTGTGTGTGTGTGTGTATGTGTGTGGAGAGAGAGAGAGAGAGAGAGAGAGAGAGAAACTTATGTATTTGAAGAATGTAAGGATGTAATTGGAAGTCGGTATAGTGGATATTTGTCCTATCTTGACCCATAAGATTTCCAATCACATGCTTTGAGAAACAGTTACCATGTTAGGGCTTCCTGCCCTCACCTGCACTCCCAGGATGTGAAGTTATTAAGGAACTGACTCACTTCAGCCCCAGGAGCGGAACATGTGAACAATGCCTATGAACCAATCAGCTCATTCTACCTTCAACACTTAACAACTTGGAGGTGGGTACGTGCTCCCTACCAGGCTAATCAAAGCTTCAGAGTCCTCAATGCAAATACTTTTTTGTCCCCAAATTTGTTTATTTATTTTTTAAATGGACATAGAAAATTGTATGTATTTTTCCTGTACAACGTGATGCTTTGAAGTATACATACACTGTGGAATGGTTAAATCCAGCTAATTAATAAGTGTATTAATTGGCATAGTTGTCATTTTTATGTTTAGAGCTCTCAACATCCAATCTCTCAGAATTTTTAAAGGATATCATATAGCATTATTAACTAAATCTACTTGAGCCATCGGTGGAGTAGATTTATGCTCTCCTGCTGAGTGTAAACTTGAATGGATTTATGAGCGGGACCTATTCCCATCATTTTGCTACCAGGTGGGACCTGACTGAGACCATCACAGCAGAAGGCAGAACCAGAGACGGGGAATGAATTGAGCCCTGAAAGTATCATCTGATTGAACAGTAAAGAGAAAGTGGAGCCAGTTCTCTCCCTAGACATTTCAATTATGTGAGCCAATAAATTATGTCTTTATTGTGTACATTTGGATTCGATTTCATGCTCACAACCAGAAATGTCCTAACTTTCATTCAGATTACCCAAGAGGGGGACATGGGTGTGGTGGGTTGGAATATACTAAAAAGATAAAGAAATTAGAAGTGAACTTGAAACCCACTTTGTTTAACATATCATGGTAACAATTATTTAAAAATAAGAATAGGCAGTAGCAGAATGCTGCCAGGGAAAGAAGTAGGCACATAACATCAATAAGGGTACCTGATCTCAAACCATCAAAGCGGGAACCAAAGAGAGGCCCAAACTTTATCTGTACGATGACCACTTATCTACCTAATCCTGAATTGTACCCCACATCTTTAAAATACAATAAAACAAATAAAATAAGAATAATTGAATAAGTTAGCAATGTTGATCATAATAGAGTAGGAGAAAGATTGAGAAGAACTGGGGTGTACTATATTATACCAAACCTGAGAAAAAACTTTATCAGTTCAAAGAATTGATTTTTCAGGACGAAGGGAAATGTGGCAAGATAAAAAAAAAAAGAAAGAAAGAAAGAAAGAAAAATAATTCATGAAGGAAATACAAAGCTAATTATTCCCAAGAGACCTGGAGAGCAGTATAAATCAGGGTTAGAAAGTCAGACTGTGCAAGCTAGAAAGGAAACTTTGCAGGACCAGAACCAGACTAAGTAGGTGACATTTCTTTAAGGTGAAGAAGTTTTGAACTCCTGTCCCCCATTCGCCCGTCTCATTACCTCTTCTTTACTTACCTGACTGTCCCTTTCCATAATAGTGAGTGCCCCATTCATAATTCACTTAATACTCAACCAGTACTTCCTGACCACCTATTTTAGGCAGACACTAGTCAGCTGTGAGGGTTACTGTAGGAAACGCAAAGGGAGAGCTCTTTCCACTTAGAACTTAGGTCCTGCCAGACTGTGCAAACAGAAGACAATTTATTGAACAGTATTATTATTGTTATTATTATTATTATTTTAGAATCAGGAGGTACAAGTGCATGTTTGTTACATGATTATACGAATTGTGTAGTGGTGGGGATTGGGTCTCAGGTGGCCCATTCTTCAGATAGTGAACATTGTACCTAATAGTAATTTCTGAACCCTATCCCTCTTCCCTACCTCTCCCTTTATTGTGTTCCCAATGTCTATTAATTTATTCTTTGTGACCATTTAGCGCCTGCATATAATGAGAACAAACAATTATATTTTAAAGTTTTCAAGTGTTATATGGAGTCTTATAACTAAGGGATGTAACATTATATTTAGGTTCAGCAAATATATCCTAAAGAAAGTGACATTAGAGCTGTCCTCAGTGTAGGACACTGAAGAGGGAATCAGGAAAAGCCTTGCATCTGAAGAGGATAACATGAGTGAGACACTGTGGCAGATGGAAATTAGGTTCATTTGGGAATCTGGAGAAAAACGAGTGAGGCTGAACACAGAAAGCTTGAGGAAAAGTAGCACAAGGTAAGGGAAGAGAAGGCAGGGCCAGACCAAAGGAGCCTAGAAGCCTGTGTGAAGGATTGGGATCTCCTTCCTTAAAGCAATAGGAAATTATTTGGGGCATTTAATCAGAGGTGCCAGATGATCAAATCTCAATTTTAAAATATCATTCTGTATACTTCATGTAAATGGTTAGTGAAAGGATAAATGTGATTTTGAAGATCTCATTAGGAGACTCTCATAACGATCCAAATGAGAAAGATTTGGAACTTATTAGGGTGGCAAAACTGTAGGTGAAACTAAGCAGTCAGATTCAAGAGGTGTTTAAGTCATAAGTCAGAATTTTGTCATTGATTGGACGTGGGAGATGGGCAGATACTGAGAGGTGCTAAAAGCTATCCTTACCTTTCTGCTTTGCAGAAGTGGAGGTTTTGCTTCTCAAAATATAGATGCTGGAAAATAGTCTTGAGGATTGTATGAGAGCATATACTCACGTTTGTCAGATAGAATTTGAGGTATCTTGAAATAGTGGGGAAATTGAGTAGGCAGGTAGATATATAGATATAGACCTCAGAGAAGTGATACGGCCATCTGTATAGAATTATTTGAAAGTAGAAGCCATATCAAGAGCACTCGAAGACACCATGTACATGATTCAATATTCTAGAAATAATGGATGAAATAAGAACAAGAGGATATTTCTGAAATGTTCATGCTATTTCATTTTCCTCTTTCAGACCTGTACATTTTGAACTTACTTTAGGACTTAATCTCAGTTCATAAGAATAGAAACAAGATGGGTTATCACAGAGCAAGAAGAGAGAATAACTCAAGGAAGGGTTAGCAGTAGCAACTGTTACTGAGAGGTCAAGTAAGTTTTAGATTAATGTCCATTGGATAAGTTTTATGGAGATCATTGGTGACTGTATTAAGAACTCTGGCAATGAGTATAACACACATAAAATTGAAGTGTTATTGAGATAGTTGGTATGTTGTCCCATCCAAATCTTATGTTGAAATGTGATCCCCAGTATTGGAGGTGGGTAGGGCCTAGTTTAAGTCATGGGGGCAGGTTCCTCGTGAATGGCTTGGTACTGTTCTCAGGGTGATAAGTGAGTTCTTACTCTACTGGTTCACGTGAGAGCCAGTTGTTTAAAAGAGCACTTCCCTTCTCTCTTGCTTCCATTCTTGCCATATGGCACGCCTGCACCCTCTCCCCCTTTCATTAACCCAATGTTGAACACAGACAGAAATAACTCATTGAGAATCCTGTGAAACCTGTTCCTTGAGGTCTATTTTAAAAATAAATAATATTTTTCTGTCTTGAAGTGATTCTGATCTGGAAATAGAATATGAACAGTAGCTGTTTTCAAATGCAGAAAGCAACCTGATCATAGTACTGTCATTGTTTTCAACATTTACCTAACAAAAGCTTTGTTCCAACTAAAGAGTCATATTTGCAGCTAAAAATGAAGGGGTCTTGCAGCTAGAATAGAGACTCCTAAATAAAGCAGGTCTATATCAGCATTTGGAGGCAATGAGTTAGTCTGTGTTTGCTTATTCAAAGGAATTCTCAGCCAAGACCTCTTTGAATGGAAGAATCTGCTAAAAGAACAGAAGCTGAAGGACTGGATTGAGCTGCCTACGTAAGTTACCTCCTGAAAATATTCAAATTTGGAGGTTCATAGTCTCCAGAAAGAAGACAGGCTCTATGACCCCTTATCCTTAGCTACTTTCCCAGTCAGTAATTCTCTGGAAACAATGTGTTAAAGAAAATGTGGTATTTACAAAGTAGAGATGAGATAATTATCTGGTGAGACAAGATTTATTGAGATACGATTCTTTGTGAAAGTGAGAGATGAAGCAGGCCAAACCCTTAATATTCACTGTCAGGTGTAACAACTGCTGTTGTCAGAGACATCTGCAGGCCCAGAGAAAGTGTTGCTTTTCAAACCAAGTTTCTGCCTTCAATTTGAGGGACAGCTGTTTCATTTGGGAAATGACAAGAAGAGTATAAATTTCAAAACATGGGCCACAAACACTTTTCAAAATCCACCATTTCAATAGTAGGAGACATTGATTTTTTTTTTCCTTTACAGATTTCTGTAAAAATGACTCGTTCATTCAAAATGAGCATACATTGAGTACCTATTATTTATTAAGACAGTTGAGGTCCTGTGATTGTGATATTTCTTACCACAAGAAATGTACAGTGTGCTAGACCAGGCATAGAATTACAAATCGAAATGGATAACTGGTGTGAGAGAAATATAAGAAAACTAATATGAGAATATTCTGAAGTCGAGTGATAGAAGATTTCATCTTATGGAGTCTGTGACATATGGAGCTGGACTTAAAGGACTGGTACATTATTAACAGAAAGGAACAAAGGATGGTTTATGATGGAGAGAACTGCACAAGCCAAGAGTTGGAAGAATGTAAGGACCTGGCTCATGTGGAAAACAGTTGTCTGAAAGTCAGGTAAAAAGAAAACAAACGTAACCATTGTTTCTATTCTATCTGAAAGTTAGCACAGAGAGGAGCCTAAGGGTGTGCATTTAATTATTTGCCATTTATAAAATGCAGGATAGAATAAAGAAGGAAGAAAGAGAAATTCTTCTAATAAAGATAAATAAAGAAGCAATATATTTTATTTTGAGAAGAGGGACTCTTGAGGCATACTATCTGGGTTCTGACTGAACACCTGCGATTACAAATTGTGAGAGACCTTGGGCAGGTTGACATTCCTGAGCCTTGGTTTGCAAACAACTTTACTCCCTTAACAGGGTATATTGATTTATTAAGTGAGTTAATACATGTAAAACCTTTGGACCTCTACCTAGCACATAATAACTCTACATAATATTCCATTTTAATTTTTATCCCCAAAACCTCATCTGTTAATTTTTGACAGATTACAGCTCCACCTACTGGTTGATGGGGTTTGGCAGTATTGTCAATTTATTAAGACTCATGTTTTTATGTATGGATGGCAGAATAGTATTTTCATTTATTTTTCCCTCCTGATCTTTCCCTCACTATATCCCTACTGAGGTAGGTTCATGCCCTATACTTTTTCTCGAAGGGGAGCAAATAGCAAAATATAGAGTTAAAGTCACATGTATTCGCTTTTGAAGAGCCAAAGACCTTTAGAAGAAAATAGGGGAGTCCCAGGTGTGGACAAACTGCCCTGAAATAACCTAAAGGGATTATCTCCCATAGACTGAAAGAGTCATCTAGGGCTGGTAGAGGAGATCTATTTTTTCTTCTTCTGTTAGTTCTGCTAGAAAGGCAGAAATGCCCACAAGCTGACTGGAGTTAAGGAAGGCAAGACAAAGCTTGTGGGTGGCCTAAGCATGACACCATGTAAGACTATCTGAGGGGCCCATGCAACCTGAGATGGTGTTGACTTTAAGGTAACCTGGGGGATTCTCTGCAACTACTACTGGTATCTCCTTGAAGCTAGGTTAGATCCCAGAGGACTGAGAAGCCAGAATGTCTGAGGTCCATTTTGCCCCTGCAAGCCATTAGAACAGTTGTGCAAACTTCACTATATAAAATAAAGTTACATAAAATAAACTGATCTGACTTGCTCGCCTGAGCTTATAGCTATATACTGCCTAAAACAAATAAAGAATTTAAGACAAATCCAGGGTATTCTTCCTCTTCTTTTGCTTTATCTCTTGTTACAAGGTAAAGAAAATAGGATTGAACTCAGAAAGTCAAGTGTCAGAGGTCTTCATACTAGTCTCCAAATCAGTCAAAAGAAACTCAAACAGTATAATATCCATCATAAGTCACACAAAGCTAGTCCAAGTTTGTATTCCAAGTTTGTCTCTATTATTCTCTCAAGTCTCATTCTGAGACCTTTCTAGACCGTCTACCTCCTTTCTCTGATCTTAAACACACAGACTTCCCTCATACTTTTCCCCAAAAATTGTTTTAAAATTTTTCTTTTCTAATTGCTATCATAATTCCAAAAGATCATTATTGCTACCTGTCTCATGGCATTGATCTGATTATCTATTTAAAGTAATTCGGAACAAAGCTTGACAGAACATAATTTTTCACAGGACATTTTCATTTTGTTAGTACAGAGGAAATGCCAGTGATTAATTAGAACGTATGAGGAAGATACATTTAACTCAGCATAATACCTTGGGTTCCTCCCCATGTAATATTTCATGTTTCAGGATTTGAACCACGTGAAATCAGTGCCTGAAATTCCAAGGAAAAATCTGCTCCTGTGTTTGGAAGCGGAAGGATCCCTCAATGGAAACCTTGTAGTGCTTACAATTTTTAAAAACAGACACATTACTTTAAACACATTGACTCATTTGATCTTTACAACAACCCTGTATGATAGGCAGAATTGGTTCCACCATCCTTAAATGAGCTATTTCTGAAGATAGTCAAGGACTTCCACCATCACAAAAAAGATTTGGGCTCGTGTTTATACATACCACACACATTTGTGAGTTTATATAAAAATAGTTGTGTGGTTCTTTTTATTGGTCTTTCTGCCTGTGCTTGCTTGCTTGCTTGATCTATTTATTTATTTATTTTAAAACTTTTCTTTGTCTCAACAGTTAACTACAAGGCCAGGATGTGAACAGCGGCTAGCAGCCAGAGGGCACCAGAAAGATCATGGTTCCCAAAAGAAGTTGACCAAACTTGGTTTTTATTTTTATTTTTTTTTTATTTTAAAGTTGTGGGGTATATATGAGAATTTACTACATAAGTAAATTGCGTGCAGGTCAAGTTCGGGCTTCTAGTTACCCCTCTCTTCCCCTGATAGTGGACCAGGTACCCAGTGTGTTGCCACATCCTACCCCTCTCCTCTCACCCTCCCTCCCCTAGTAGTGTCCTGTGTCTTCCTATCCCCTCCTTGTGCTCCTATGACCAGCAATCAGGGTGCACTTATGAGTGACAACTTCAGTATTCAGTTCTTTGTTTCTGTGATAGTTCTCTTAGTATGATGGTCTCCAGATGCATCCATGTTGTTGTGAAGGCCATGACTTCGTTCTTAGTTTTATCTTACACATGCAGCTGTAGCATGACCCTCTACCTCGAGAAATGCAAACAGAGTAAAATGATCACATTTGGAGTCGACTTGGCGAGCAATGAATGAGTTACGAGAGAAGCCCCCACTTTTCTGAGACACCAATAAAAGCTTGTCCATTTCTTTGATTGGGGAGAAGCTTGATCATCACCTTTGTCAGCGCTGTCTCCCTTTTGCTTGGGCAGAAGCCCCAATGAAGCCTTGCCTGTTAGCTTTTTTTTTTTTTTTTTTTTTTTTTTTTTAGTTGGAGTATAACTCTGTTGCCCAGACTGGAGTGTAGTGGCCGCTCCCGGCCACCGCAGCCTCGACCTGCTGGGCTCCAGCGATCCTTCCGCCTCAGCCTTCTGAGTAGCTGGAACTACAGGCGCGTGCTACCACGCCCGGCTGATTTTTTTTATTTATTGTAGAGATGAGGTCTCGCTTGCCCAGGCGGGTCTCGAACCCATGGGCTCAGGCAATCCACTCACCTCAGCCTCCCCAAGGCGCGGGATTACAGGCTGAGCCACCGAGCCCGGCTGCCTGTTAGCTTTTAGCTTCGGCTCAGTTGCATTTTTATTGTGTCTGTACTGAAAAAGCCCATTCACCATTAACCCACCAGTTGCTCATACCTCCTGATATTAAACATGCAAGCTTTTTTAAACTCAAAATTTTGTGGACTTAAAAAAAAAATTAACTCTCCTTTTCATTAATATGATCATAAAAGTATGAATTTGAAGAGTTTTTTTAATAATTTGATTCTACAATGAATATTGAAAGATAAGAACTTTAGGGTAAAACTCATTTTCCCTGACTCAGAATAACACATCTATAGGAAAAATTAGTTTGACTTCAACAATTTATAAGGTTAGAAGTTGCTTAGTTGCTTAGAGGCTTCTACTTTTTGCCGAGTGAAACCAAAAACTTAGCATCCCAAGGCTAATAAGAAAAAAATATGCAAGATGCCTCTCTATGTTTAAATGTCTTTGTTTAAACACTCTCAGTCTTCAGGTCCACAGTGAAAATCCCTTGTTCATTGTTCATTTAATAGGAGCTTATCACATATGCTACATCATAACCGCCAAAAGCTGAAGCTAAAAGCAACCTTAGAAACATTTTAGAACAGCCCTTATTTTTCAGATTAGGCAACAGGAGTCTAATATCCACACAATTAACAGCTTTGCTGCAGGACACAAATACAGTCACAAAAACGTGGAATTAGGTACTGGTTTCCTAGTTCACATTCCAAGATCATTCTAATACTGGACACCACACGGCAGCCATCTCCCTTACCCCTCGAATCTGTTGTCATCTATCTGGAAGTTAATGTTGATGTCTCCCCACCAGCTCCTGCCCTCCCAATCAATACATCAATCATGTCAATTAGAGAAATCCACTCCCTCTTAACTCTCTCCATTCAGTTTATTCCAGACATTATCTTCATGCTTGTGCAAGGGAGGCCACAAAAAACAAACAAACAAAAAAACAGAATTATCATTTGGACGGCAGGCCCCTTGTCCTCTCCCACTAGGTAAGTGTTTTAGGAATGCATTGGCACCAGTGTACCAGTTAATGTTGTTATGAGAAGCTGCATTCAGCTTCAGTGATTGTTTTTTGGAGATTCTTTAAGTGAGTTTGCCTATTTCATGATAGATAATTCACGAGCACACCTGCCCACAGTGCACTAGATATTCAGCAGTTTTTGATAAAAAATGGCGTGACTCCCATGCCTCAACATCCCATTCACCAGATCTTACCCAGAGAACTTATTTTTCTGGTTCCCTGGTTTAAAAAAAGTCCTCAAAGGGAAAAATTTTACCGATGTTGAAGAGATGAAACAAAAATCGGCAGAAGCACTATAAGGCATACAAATTGCCAAGTTCAAAAACTGTTTTGAGCAGTGGAAAAAATGTCTCTACAGGTGTATTGCATCAAAGAAAGACTACTTTGAAGATAACTGAAATTTAAACATGTAAAAATAATTACACGATTTTTATATGCAAATTCCAGGGGTTTTGAGTCCCCTTGTAACTTTTCCTGATTCACCTATTTGCCTTTAATCTCATCTCTTATTCTGCCTACTGCAAGCTGGATAAATATTCTAAGATGAAAAGCTGATCATGCCATTCACCTTGTTAAACTCTTTCAACAATGTGAATTAATGACCCATTTACCACATATTAAGTGTAGTCCTTAGGGTCATTGACTTATTCAAGTCTAACTATTTACAGTTCAGAAAATGGGCACCAGGAGGCTAAGAAGCTTGTCCAGGGCCCTGGTTACTTAGTAGCAGAAGAAGATTCAAACTTCAGACTCCAGGCTCTTATCATACTGTGCTGTCTCCAGGATTCACTAGACTCTTCACTGGACTCAGACAGTGTCTGAGCTCCTCCCACACCACAGCAGACTGTCGGATAAAGAGAATGCTGACAAGGAAGCTCATGTCTTGGCCACTACTCTGGCTACATGACTATACTTAAGCCACACTAAACTCTTGTCATTCTCAAAATTCCTCTGTTGTTTCTCTCCTCTAGACAAAGTAGGATTGGGAATTTCTCAATTGCTTGAGAAATTAATTACTGGAAATATAGAGTATTTTGCCACCTTCATGTAATTGGAAATAACCATAATATTAAACCAACAAATAATTGTGAGAAAACACAATAAAATTATTTTGTCTATGATAGAAAGATATTTCAAATATAAAATTTTAATATTTGTTTCTAATTTCTTTTAGATCCTAGCTTTTCTTTGACAATATTTAAATTTTATTTTGAAGATGTAGGGTACACTTCAGGGTTAGGTACGTAAGTGGTCATCATACAGGTGATGTTTGGGCCTCCAACTGGTCCTTACGTTGCCTGGTTGGGAATCAAGTATCCTTATTAGTGTTATGTGCCCCCTGTCTCCCCTGGCAGTGACCAGCTACTGCCAATCCCTTTCATGAAATATTATGATAAATGTTCAGGGTCCACTTACCAGTGAGAACATGTGGTACTCAGCTCTTTGTTTCTGTGATAGGTCACTGAATGCATCCAAGCTGTTGCAAAGTCCGTAATTGTGTAAAGATCTAAAAATTGGCCTCCTATATGACCCAACAGCTTTTCTTAGAAAGAAAAACCTTACTTTATCTGTCTATTGGGTAAAGTGGCATGATTTCCTGGGATTCCCCTTTCACCTGACTCTCTTACTAAATTTTCAGATTCTAGAAAGATTATTTTTTCTTGGAATGGTCTGTCCTGAGCTTAGGTTGGTCCCCAGACTGTCGTGCCTGAGCCCTCTGCACATTCTCTCTTACTCAGTCCTTTATCACACAGTCCATTGGTTAGTCTCTCTCTCAAAAAGCATAATTATGTCCCCAGCACCTGGAACAACCTGGCAGATAACAAATAATCAATTTTTGCTAATAAAGTAAATAAGTGAATAAGGTGTGAATTCTATTGTTGTGCTGTGTTATAAATGAAACAAGATAGAAATTCAGGTATGTGGATTCTAATCTTGAGTTATGATAACATGTTTTGTAGTCCTGGATATTATCTCTTCTTTATAAATAAAATAAAATAAAATAAAAAGTGTTTACCTATATCAGCATTTTGAAGTACTTTTTCTAGTGAGAAACCTGACTTTATTATATACTGTGTACTTTTTATTTACTTATTTGTTCAGTATAATTAATCTCACAACTAACTGTGCTCCACCTCCTCCATCTGTCTCCTCTATAATCACCCCTTACAGCATACTGTATCCAAGGCTACCAATGTGCTTCCTGTAGCTTCCACTGCCTTAGAGTGCCGTGTCCTTGAGTGCTAGTGAGTCCACAGCCAGGGTGCTTCTGGGTGGCACTTCCTGCCCCACCCAGCCCCCCACCTCCTTGGACACTGATAGGCACAATGTCATGGTGCCTCAGAATGCCTCCTCTCTTTATCTCTCACCACTGTTCAGCAAGACTCCCTGCTGCACTGCGAAGAAAAGGGAAAGAACATGGGAAGAACCAGGACAATGGGAATGCAGGGTCATACTGGGGTTTTGCATGTCTTTTCCTTATATCAGATTGTCAGCTGTCACTTTGTCTGTTGTCACTATGCCTATCTCTACTACATCACTCCCTTGCCTCTATGGATTGGATATTTATAACAAGTCAGTCCAAGAAAGATACTTAGCCTCTCTGCGCATTTGCCTCCTCATCTGTGTTATGGGATGATAATAATGTCAAGCTCATACATTATTGTTGTTATGGGATGATATGTGCTTAAAATAGAGCTTGTCAAAAAGTGATCACTGAATAGACATTAACAACTAATTGTTTCATTCCCATGTGGGCCGTGTGATGGCACCAACATCCCTGTTTTCAGCTTGTCATGTCAGCAAACTGGTGAAGTCCAGATTTCCTGGCAGTCTATCTGACCAAAGAAGCAGATCAGTGTTTTTGAAAACTTTTTTGTTCATAAAGAAACAGGCTATACAGGTCAGGGACACTTTCATTGTGGCCAAAACAAGATCAAGGCAAGAGGTCACAGGAATCGCAAATGCTTCCTTCATACAAATAAAGTGAGAAAAGTTTCCGTGGGCTAAAGCAATCGGAAAAAAAGGCCTATGGGAATATATACTTTAAACTCACGCCTTTCTTGCCCTTCAACTTTCTTTTGCAGCTCTACAAAGGTTGCCAGTGTTTTTTGAGACTCTTTATTCTGGGTCACCTATCTTGCATTGTGTTTCATGTGTAGGTCATCTTGAATGAATTCTCTTTTTCATGCAGTAATTTTTATCTCTCCATCCCTTAGGAATGAATGGGAAAGCTATATATACAGAGTTACTTAGGAGAACTACTCCGAATCCATCTGCTATTCTCTAAGGCTGGTGCTATTTGTAGCAAATACCCCACTGTTGCTTCCATGGTGTCTAGTTATCAGTTGAAATGGTGAAGAATCTGATCCAGGTGTGAAGATGTATGGCAGAAAGTGATGCTAAATTGTGGCAGCGGTAACCTAGTTCATCGTAAGAAGCAGATGAAATTGATCATTTACCACCCTATCAAGAACCCCATGCTTGATTTACCAGTTTTCCGCAACTATCATTCATGCGACAGATAACCAGAGAATGGGTTCCTTTTAGACCTTACACCACTTTCTTTATTGGTATGTCCCTGGCTGTAACTCTATTGTAAAAGGATCATTCTTTCTTCTGAGATAGATGGCAGAACACAAACATCCTCAAATAACATTGACGAACTCCCCCCAGAGTCCTTGACCAGGCCATCTATCTCCTGAAGTACGTTTTTAACAGTTTCAAAACAAAGAAATCTAACATATGGAAGTTAATTTGGATCTTAATGACTCTGTATTTTGAAAAGACAAATGATCAGCAAGCTGTTCCAAATGTTAATCTGCAATTTGAGAGGAATAACTTATTATCCAAACAAAAATCTTTTAATTAATCAAAACTTAACATTAAAGTCAGAATTAAGTTATGCTACCAAAACCATCTGTTGTCAGGTATACACACATTCTACTCTTCTACTGATACAATACTTTGTCCTGTGTAGGTCTGCAAGCAGGTTTTTTTAAAAAAAATAATTTAACTCAGACTGTATGTTATTCATTAAACAAATATTAATGACTTTTAATCAAGAGATGGCTGGAATAAAAAGCTATTAAGCATTTCTGTGAATGAGAAAGTGAAAGTGAAGAATGTAGCAAAAGTTATCAATTTATCAGGCAGAGAATGACAAAAAAGTGAAACTTCACCTTATTGGCAATAATGACAAAATCCAACCAACCTGTCATGAAGTCATGATCCAAGTTTTCATTGTTTGACTTCTAGATTTCTTAGCAAACTGAAATTTAGTTATTGAGTACTTGTAAGTACACAGAATGCAAATCACTCTGGGAAAGAAATAAAGTCTGAATCATTCACGAGTGAACAAAAAGTAGAAATCCCAAAGCGTGTGTCAATAAGTATGTTCCTCATTCAGTGGTTCAGAATCCATTAATGTTGCTAGAAAAATTTACCTGATAACAAGAAAGAAGAAAAATGATATTAAATAAACAGTCAAAAGGGGTTTACAAATCCGCATATGGCTGTTTACTGAAGGGAGATATAGCTTATGTTTCAGGGGCTTCTGAAAACATTGTTATATTATAATTGAAAGTTATGAAAATGATTAAAAGATAGTGTTAAATTATGCCCATTGCCCACAACTTAAGAAAGTAATTAATTTTGAATTGAACCTTATTTTATATAAATTTAGATTAAAAATTTTCTCAGAGCAGTGGATCACGCCTGTAATGTCAGCACTTTGGCAGATGGAGGCAAGAGGATTGCCTGAGTCCAGGAGTTTGAGACTAGCCTAGGCATCTTGGCAAGACCTCCCCTCTACAATAAATCAAACAAATTAGACAAGCATGGTGGCATGCACCTTAGTTCTATTTACTTGGAAGGGCTGAGGCAGAAGGATCTCCTGAGCCCAGGTCGAGACTGCAGTGACAGTGAGCATACCACTGCACTCCATCAAGAGAGTGAGACTCCGATTCAAAAAAAAGAAAGAAAGAAAGAGAAAAAGCCAACAGAATGATAAAAAATAAAAATAATTTAGGTGTATTCAAAAAATCTGTTTACTAAAGCAATTTGTTCTAGCATGGTAGTTTTGCAAAGATTCCCTTTACTTTTCTGGTCCAAAGTTAATTTAAGAAATTTAAAAAACATGCACGGTAGACAGTGGACTTACTTGATAGACTATATTTATAATAGACCCCTTGTCAGGCCAACTGGAAGATAATTTTAGATGAAAGATAGAGCTGAACTTTCTAGAGGCCTCTTCCATAAGTTGTGAAGCATGATTCAATACTTGTGTTAAAATATAAATGACTAGAAGATATGGATTTTTTTACTTTATCCTTTCATTTTGATTATTTATTTATTTCTAGTATTTAAAAAAATGTTATATTACACATGCATATTCATTGCATGAACATATTGTGTAGTGGTGGAGATTGGGTCTCAGATGGCCCATTCTCCAGATAGAGAAAGTTGTGCCCCGAAAAGTAGTTTCTGAATCCCGGCTCCCCTTCCCTCTTCCCCCTAGTTAGTGTTCTCAGTGTGCAGGAGATTTTTTTTTAATATGCTTTTCAAACACTTTCATCACATACCTAAAATTTTCTGACGGTATGAATTTTAAAGCCGTTTGCTTCAATATTATTTTATTTCTTTTTTTTTCTATTTCCTTTTCTCCTTTCTTCACTTCCCTCCTTCCTGCCTGTTTGCCTGCTTTTATTTCTCGTTTTTTTCTAGTATATTATGTGTATTAAAAAATTTTTATCAGGTTTCCATTTCCAGTTGGAATATACCAGTTGGAGAAAATGACAGCAGTGAGATATAATTTTAAAATATATACTTTAAATCACTGGAGAGCTACAAATGATGCAAGGAGGAGAGAAAATCCTGGAAAGAAAGAAAAACGTGTAGTGAGAGGTCTACATCTATGTAAAATAATTAAGTAAAAATAAAATTTTATGTTATTCCAGTCACTGCTCTATTAGTATACCTGTCACCTGCACTTAACTTAGTTCTCTTTCTTTCTTTCTTTCTTTCTCTCTATTATTTATTTTTTAAGTGAGAAAGCAGGATTTATTGAGAGGACAGAAAAGCTCCCACAGCGGGAGGGGACCTGAAGGGGTTGCCCTGAACTTAGTTCTAATGAGTAAAGGTATCCTGTGCTAGGACAGAAATCCCAGCCTAACCTTGCTGATCTGAATTCCCTAGTTTTCATGCCATCATAGAACACTTGAACTTTAGAGACTTTGAGAAAGGGATTGAGGAGAAATATATGACCAGAAAAAAAGACCATCTTTATGAAATCATTCAGTGTTCAGTTTTCTTCACTCTTTTGTGCTAGGAATGTGATTGCTTGTTTGGAAGAATGCATGCCCATTTTCATTGTCTCAGCTAAGTGTATTATTGAGGACTCTATCCTTATGCCAGTAGACATAACATTGAACTTGTATTTCACGAACTGGGTGGTAAATGCTAGCTGAGTTCCTCACTAGCTTTGTAATTCTGTCAAGTACTTTAATTCCCGTGGCCCTCAATATTTGCAACAATTTGAGAAATCATGCAACTGGTTATAATAATTACTACCATTCGTCCATCACTATATAGCTAAATTGAAATAGTGAATATTTAAAAGTTTTTAAAATATTATAAATTTATCTTAAAATGCTAATAAGTGGATCTTGTCAGTATTAGTTTTATATTTGCTCCACATCCACCAAAATTTGCTAGAGCTAAGCATCTTTATACCTATAGTTAGACCTCTGTTGACTAAAGGCCTTACTGATCTTAGGACTCCTTAAAATCTCCTTGTTTCATTTCTAAGAGGTTTTCAGGACACCATTAAGAAGTACCCTGACATGTCCTTGCCTGTTTACTCAGCTTGTTGACATATAGTTGACTCTGTCACCACTGGCTCTTTAAGACTGCTTGGCAGGTGAGCACAGTTAAGATTCACCTATGATACCAGCTCCCTTCACAGGAATGGGGGCAGCATTATTAGCACAGCTTTACTCTGAGCTTGGTGCTAAGTCCAACAGTACGGCCCATAGAAGGCATAACCTTAGTGAGAATTCATAGAATGGTACAGTCTAGAATGCAGGTTCAAAAGAAAGAAAGATTTGCATCTTTGTCCTAAGTTGGATCCTGGCTTGACTTGATATTATCAGAGCTCACCCACCCATAAAGCATTCTCTTTCTCTTTCTCTCTCTCTCTCTCTCTCTCTCTCATAGTCTAAGTCATCTCCACAGATCAGCATCTAGTTCAATCATTGGAGAGAATAGATTCTCACTTTCTGAACTAATGTTAACTTCTTCCCAAGATGATTGGCAGTTGTGTTTCATTCTTTTTAGAAGAAAGCTCCCTCCTTACTTTAAGTTGTATGCTCTGATGCTTTGGTATCAGAAAAACAATCCCAATATTTTCCAAGAAGAGTACAATTCTTGGTTCATTCATATTTGTGCTAATTCAAACTTACTACAGCATGCAAAGGATGAGAGTATGGGATTAAGTGATGGCAGCCATTCATAATGGGTGAATAGCAGGGACCTATGGGAGTAAAACTGGCCTAAGAATGTCTAGTTGAAGAGAGGAGCTTTAAGGGGGGTAGTGCTTCATGCAGGTAACAGGGTTGCAGGGAAGTAAGGGGAGTGAGGAACTCCAGGAGGAGGAGGAATGTGAAAGCTGGCTCTTTAAGACAGCTTGGCAGGAGCAAAGAGGATTGAAGAGATGCTTAAAGCCACCCCCTCTATTCAGTCAGCATGCTTAAGTCAATCAGTTTCAGTCAAACAAACAGAGAGGAAAGCAAGCAAGTAAACAAACTATTGGAATAAATAAAGTGAGATATTATAGACACCTCAGGATTGAGTGTTTTACAAGGAAATAGACATTTCCTTGGAGTTTTTCTGAAGGGGGGCAGAGAGAGACAGAGAGAGAGAGAGAGAAAATAAATATCTCAAATTCTTAAAGCTGCAGTCTTTACATTTATCTAATACATGAAGAAACTATGCCCCATATAAGTAAGTCCCACAGAGATCACGTTACTAATCTAAGAACATAAAGTTACTATTTCAGAACCATAACAAGTTTACTACCGGTCAGGCATTGCTTTCTTTTATGGTGTTTTCCCTGCCCCAGCATTCTACACCAGATATGTCTACTCTTTGTAATGTGTGTGAGTAGCTGAGGAAGAAACATGACTGAGACAGAGAAATACTTACAGGGTGGAACCTTCGAACTCCTTAAAAACCCACTCTGCTTTTAAGTTGTACATTTCCAATTGATCTTAAATCCCCTACTTTCTTCTACTGTTGCTACCTCTTCGTTTCCCTCCCACTCTTCTTTCCTTTCTTCCTCTCCCTCCTTTTCCTCCACCCCTTCTTTTCTTATCCCTCCCTGACTTTCTCCCTCCTTTGGTTTTTCTCCTTCCTCCTTCTCTCCCCACCTCCCTTTCTTCCTTCCTCTCCTTCCTTCTCATCCTTCTTCCCTTTTTCCTCCATCCCTCTTTCCTCCCTCCCTTCCTTCCCCCTTCCTCGCTCTTCCTCTCTTGCTCTATTTCCTTTCTTTCTCTACTGGTTTGATTTTTTTTTCTTTTATTTTCCAATTAAGTTTTCTTTCTCATTGTAATGTCACAGTTGCTTTCCAAATAACTTATAGATGTCTGTTACCTGGCTCACTTTCTCTTTACTTGATCTTTTTTTTTTCTTCCTTCAGTAGCATCTGATTAAGGAAGAAAATATTTAATTGAGACATTGCAATAAAAAGATTATGTGGCTCTATAATTATGAAATTGAATGGAAATGATGTCTGTGAGTTAATACAAAAGAGCTAATCGTATTCACTAATGGAATAGTTTAATCCTCACATAAGATTTTTTAAAAAATAAGATCTTATGGCTTGTATTAATAAGACAAATGGAATTTTCTTTCATGTCTTTTAAGCTACATGCTCATTTTTCATAATCAGTGTTTTTAAAAGTTCTCATTAGCTAAATAGCTCTGTTTTCTTTTATTTGTGGAGCTCAAGATTCAATCACTGTAGAGCCTCTTGACATTTCTTAATAGAGATGTTTCAGAGCTTCTTTTTGCAATCTGGAAAGAGGGGAATGTTCTTTAGTTAAAGGGAATTTTTGGAATTTCTGTTTGGTTCCCAAAGGATCTATTACAGCAAATTTTTTTGTTCTTTGTCAAATTGGTTTGGTCATTTAGCACTCATATTTTAGTTTCTCACTCAATCTACGGCACATGAAAAAGGATATATGTTTCTGACAGGCATAGGTAAACATTCTAGCTGCAGGTAGACTCCCTTTCCTGCTGATCTCCATGATTAAACTTGCAAAGAAGCACTTAAATTTTTTTTTTTTTTTTGAATTGGAGTTTCACTCTGTCGCCCAGACTGGAGTGCAGTGGCCAGCGATCCTTCCGCCTCTCAGCCTTCCAAGTAGCCGGAACTGCAGGCGTGCGCTACCACGCCCCACTAATTTTTGATTTATTGTAGAGACGAGGTCTTGCCAATTTGCCTGGGTGGGTCTTGAACCCTCGGGCTCAGGCAATCCACTCGCCTCGGCCTCCCAAAGTTCTGGGATTACAGGCTGAGCCACCGAGCCTGGCCTAAAATGTTTTATTTAAGCATTCTTTCTTTTTTATATACATTACATTAAATGCATTTGTGATCTGCAGATTCATTCAAATTCTGGTCTTATTTATTATTGAGTGATATAAGGCAGATTCTTTAAACCTCAGCTTCCTCATCTATATTTAGGTATATTAACACTTGTCTTGTGTTCCAAATAAGATATTTCTAAGAGAAAATTAATGTAAAGTGTTTTGCCTAGTGCTTGTGTCAGATAAAACACTTTATAAATGTTGATTGCAATGATAATTATAGTATAGTCTACACTTTTCTAAATACTGATATCTAGAAACACATATTCCTCAGGTTTTATTTTAACAAAATTGACTATATCTTTACCATAAGGCTAAGAGTATAGAAGTGTGTTTCAGCTATTCTAAATTAACATTAAAGCACTCTTTCTGTTGCATCAGGACTACAGGACTATAATGTCTTTAGGTTCATAGGGTTGGAAGGAAAGTCAGAAATTATCTGTTTCAGGCAGGTGGCACTTGTCCTTGCTTTTTTGCCATGCGCCTTCCTATTTCTCTCTTTTTCCTGCTGAAATGCTGCTATACTGACTGAAGCTCCAGCAGCAACAGTCAATCATAATGTAAGGTGAGAAGATGGTGGAGGAAAAAGGTGGACAGAGCCTGTAACGTATCTGGCAACATGAACCTGATATGTCCTGCCTACCTCTGGATTCAACCTCTAATTTTTCAACCTACTAGTGTATCCAGTTTCTGCGTTGATAAAATAAATTGCTCATAAATGGCATAGTTAGCAGAACATGAAGCCAAATTTTATTGGCTTATTAGACCTATATCTTTTTATGTTTCTTCGTTGATACATAATAGATGTGCATATGTTCAGAGTATATATGATCATTTACTATATCATATTTGTAAATATCAAATCAGTGTGATTGGGATATTCATCACCTCAAAATTTTTTAAAAATCCCTTTAAAAAACACTATAAATGGTAGAAAAAAATAGGAATCTAATAGCACTACTTATTAAAGAGCCTGTCCTTTCCTCACTGTATCTTGGTGCCTTTATAAAAAATAGGTTAAATGTGTATATTTATATCTGGGTTCTCCCTTCTGTTGTATCAGTCTATGTGAATGTTTTTATGCCAACACCATGATGATTGGTTGCTACAGCTTTATAGTGTATTTTAGAGTCAGAGAGTGTGATATCTCCAGCTTTGTTCTTTCTGCTCAGGGTTGCTTTGGATATTCTGTGTCTTCTGTGATTTCATATAAATTTTAATACTGTTTTTCCTAGTTCTGTGAAGAATGTCATTGGTACTTTGATAGAAATTGCGTTGAATCTGTAAATTTCTTTGGGTAGTATTATCATTTTAGCAATATTAATTCTTCCAATACATAAAAATGTAATGCATTTTCATTTTAGTGTCCTCTTCAATGTCTTTCATCAGTATTTTATAGTTTTCCATGCGCATGTCTTATACTTCCTTGGTTAAAGTTATTCCTAGGTATTTTATATTTGTTGTAGCTATTGTATATTGTATTGCTTTCTTTGGTTTTTTTTTTTCTGATTTTGTTGGCATATATGATTTTTCTGTGATTTTTCTATGTTAATTTTGTATCCTACAACTTTGCTGAATTTGTTTATCAGTTCTAACCGGTCTATTTTGGTGAAGTCTTTAGAATTTTCTAAATGTAAAAAAATCAGTATGTAGAAGAGATATCTGCATTCCCATTTTATTGAAGCACTATCTATAACAGCCAAGATATGACATCAATCTAACTGTACATCAACAGATGAATGGATAAAGAAAATGTGATACACACACAAACATACACACGTTGAAATAATTATTCAGCCATAAAAAACAATGAAATCCTGTCATTTGCAGTAACACAGATGGAACTGGAGGTCATTATGTTAAATGAAATAAGCCAGGCACAGAAAGACAAATACTGCATGCTCTCATTCATATGTGGGAGCTAAAAAAGTGAATATCATAAAGATAGAGAAAAGACTGATGGTTACCTGTGGCCAGGAAGGGTAGGGAAGAGGGAGAGATGATGAAAACTTGACTAATGAGTAGAAATATACCATTTGATAGAAGAAATAAGACCTAGTGCTTGATAGATCAGTAGAGTGACTATTTACAATACTCTATTGTATATTTCAATATAGCCAGAAGACAATAATTTGAATGTGTCTAGCGTAAAGACAAGTGTTTAACGTGATGGACATTTTAATTACACTTATTTGAGCTTAACACATTTGAATGTATTAAGTTATCACATGTACCCGGAAAATATGTATATCTGTTATGTATTAATAAACACACACAAAAAATGAAAATTTTAGCCATAGGAAAAAAAAGAAACAGCAACAACAAAAAATACCCCAAGATTCAGGGAGTACACATGTGGGTTTGTCACACAGATATATTGCATAATAGTGAGGTTAGGACTTCTAGTGTACCCGTCACCCAAATAGTGAACATTGTACCCAATAGACTTTTTATTTTATTTTATTTTATTTTATTTTATTTTCATGTCTCACTCCATTGCCCAGGCTAGAGGATATGGCATGAGCATTGCCCACCATGACTTCGAGCTCCTGTGCTCAGGTGATCCTTCTGCTTCAGCTTCCTGAATAGCTGGGACTACGGGCACACACTGCCATACCTGGCTAATTTGTTTATTTTTATGTTTTTTTGAGATAAAGTCTAGTTATGTTGCCCAGGCTCGTTGGTCTCAAACTCCTGATTCAGCAATCCTCTCATTTCGGCCTCCCAGAATACTAGGATTACCGCACCTGGCCTGCCAGTAGGTAATTTTTAAAACCTCACATCCTTTCCACGCTCCCCACTTTTAGAGTCCCCAGTGTCTACCAATTTCATCTTTATGAAGACCTATTTCTTATACATATGCAAATTCAATTAAGGAGAAAGAAGAAAGGCCCTTTTATCTGGTTTTCTTCCCTTGACTAAGCAATGTCTGATAAAGAAGAGTCTTTCCAAATGGATTCATTCTATGGCACTGTCAGCTGAAAGGCCTGTTGCTAGGAAATAGCCTTGGTAATGTTCTGAAGTAACCCATAGCTTGCTCTCTCTTTCAGTGGCACATGTTTCCCCTCCACTTTCAGCGAATGATTTTTCTCTGTTTTCTGCTGGATTATTGATTATCTTGTATTGGTTTGAAAAAAGTTTCAAGTACGTTAGATTTTCTTTCACATGATCTCCTCTCTGCATTCTATCCCTTCACCCTCCTGAGGCCTTGCTGGGTAGTTCTCTGGATCCCCAGGGCTCAGTCAGGTGGAATCTCAGCCAAGACTGCCTGCCACTGGCACCTCAAGCTCCAGGAATACCAGCATCTGCATTTTGAAGTCATCCTAACTCTCATTGTCCTATTTATCTAGTCTTTCCAGAGGAAAGAAAAAGTGTCAACTAACTCACCCTGGGGCATTATGAATGAACTCTTATGTTGTACCTTCTTTTAAATGTTCCTTGGACTATTCTCATCTTTGTGGATCAATTTCTCCCCTGGACTCCTATAATTCTTACAATCTGTATCACCCATACAATTCAGTTCTTAATTGCATAATATATTGTATTTCTCAGAGTTTTTTTTTGCACAGTTTCCTTCTAGATTATATACTGTCTAATGGTGAGACACCAAATATGTATTATATCTTACAACACAGATCTCTCAGCAATGGCACACTACACTTCAATGGATAGATCATTTAATGTTCAGACCCTGTTGTAATAAAACAGGAGCTAAATTCTCATCATATAAGTAGTTTGAAAATAGTTTTTTAAAGATATCAAAACATGAAGTTAAGTTACATTGAGACACTGAGGTGAAACACAACCCAGAATTACTATCTTGAAGCTAACAGAAATGTACGCACTAAAAACTGAAGCTAATTTGGATAATTAGCAAGAGGCATCCATTGTGCAGATAAGAATACTTAGAATGAGGCACCATCACAACTTCATGTTAGGTTTTGGCTAAAGATATAAGTAGAACATTGAAAATATACTACCATTTTGTAAAGAAGCATGCTACAAAATTGTTTTCAAAGAATTCTCTTTTATTGTAAAATGTATTTGATATTTAATGGGTACTTTGGTGACTAAAAATATCCTATTAGTTTTACATATCCACCCAGGAAAATATTGTTTCTAAGGCCTATTTGAGGGCCCTGGTTACATCCTCAAATCTCATGGTAATACGTATTGTGTATATGCTGAACTGGTAGATGAACCTTATTGACTTATTTTCTCATTTTCATCACTCCTTGTCAAGAAATCAATCTCATTTTAAAAATTCAGTCTCTGAATTTTTCCCAGCACAAGGTTTATTTGAATTTCAACCGTGATTGTCTGAAAGCAGCGATGTGTTGAAGAAAAAAAATGACTGACATTGAAATGTTAGACACTTTGTCTGCAAATGGGGTTGATGCGGGGGTAAGAAACCTTTCTAGGTCCCTCCCATACCAATAGATAGATACACTATTCATTCCAACATTCTTTTTCTTAAAGTTGGGGTCTCACTCTGTCACCCAGGCTAGAGTGCAGTGGCACAATCACAGCTCACCACAGCCTCAGCCTCCTGATCTCAAGCGGTTATTCTGCCTCAGCCTCCTGAGTAGCTAGGACTACAGGCGTGCACCACCACACCTGGCTGATTTTAAATTTTTTTAAATATTTAAAATTATTTATTTATCTATTTTTAGAGATGATGTCTTGCTATGTTGCGCAGACTGGTCTCAAACTCCTGGGCTCAAGTGATCCTCCTGTCTTGATCTCCCAAAGTGCTGAAATTATAAGTGTGAGGAGCCACCTGGATTGGCCCATTCTAGCATTTTATGTAAGACTGAAAACCACTTTTGCACACTAAATCATAGTGTATTACTTTTTAATTTTTTTCATTCGATGGAGAGTTTGAAAACCAATCTAGTAGTCATCGATTCCATTTCTCCTGCTTTATTCTTCTGTGGTTATTAGGCAGAGTCATTCAGTCAGCAAGCAGCATTTATTTCTCTGGAGCCTATGACAAAATGAGGTGCTGTGGGTACCAGAAACACACCATTAGCTGTAATGCAGGGCACACTGATTCACTTAGGGGTCATTTGCTTTTTTGATATTCATCTCTAATTGACTTGAACTCAGCCCAATAGAGAATTGTGTGGCCTGTGAGTCTACAGATGTCACAAATGTCCCTGCTCTTTCCCCAGGGAAAGGCTCTCATGGCCTGAGGACTCCTATTTCCGTGGTCTCTGTTTTGCATTGCATGAAAAACAAATTTTTAACTTGCTTTCCTGATAATTTGTCTTAAAAATATTTCAATATTCTGGTAGACTATAATAAAAATTGAAGACATTGTGTAAGAATGCACATCGTGTGGTGGGGTGTACAAATATCCACAATTCCAGTAGCTACTTTGTTTTCACTTCCTATATCTTGTCTTCACTCCCTCCTCCAAATTTCCATCTGGATTGGTTTGCCAAAGCTGTCATAACAAATACTACAAACTGGGTGTCTTAAAACACAAGAAATTTGTTTTCTCATAGTTCTGGGGACTAGAAATTCAGAATCAAGGTGATAGCAGGACTGCACTCCCTCCCAATTCTCTAGAGGGGAATAGAGAATCATTCTTTACTTCTAGCTGCTGGTAACCCCAAGTGTTCAAGTGTTTCCTCTTTTGTTGTAGCATGACACCAATCTCTGCCTTTGTCCTCATATGACCACCTTCCTTCTTTGTCTGTCTCTGAATCTCTTCTCCTTTTCTAATAAGGACATTAATCATATTGAATTGGGTCCATTTTACTCTAGATGACCTCACTGTAACATGATTACACACATCTGCAAAGACCTTATTTCCAAATAAGGTCACATCCCCAGGTTTTATATGTTAGAACTCCAACAAATCTCTTTGGGGAGGAGACACAAGTCAACCAACAACCACCTCTTTATATTATGTTGAACATGTAGAAACTGTCCTGGAGGATACTGAGAAGATGAGCCTCACCCATTTCATTTGTTGCATTCAAGCGGTTTTTCACCATGGCGTATTCTAAGAAAACATTTTTAATACTGTGATTCAGTTCAAATGCATGCATGCATAGAAATAAACACTTCACAAATTAGCCTTTTAGGTAAGAGGTGCTTTGATATCACTTATTCTATCTCTAGTCTATTTTTTTTACAAACATATTGCAACACCAAATTGATTTAAAAATCTGCTCATGGGTCATATCAAGCAGTTTAAAAAATAATGCTCTGAGTTACATACAAAATCCCACAAGGCACAGGGCAAAACAATTGTCCTCTGTCAACCATTTGTGAGAGATATTGGAATCATAAGAAGCAAAAGGTCTTTGTCCTTTTAGTCACTTGCATACTCAAAAAAAAGAAGGCATATTCAGAGCTCCAGGCCCATCACAAGAGGCAATCTTACCATGGCAGGGAACTAACTGAGCCATGTCTTTGTATCTCCTCACCTTCACTTGCCTGCAATTGTGAAATTCCCTGGGACATTTTCCTTGAGAGCATTTAATTGTTCTTGGCTTTTGAAAGCTTAGACTTTTAGTTCTTTTTCTGCTCTGATAGAGTTTCATCATGTCTCAAACCGATTAACTTGATCATTTTTAACTCATCCATATTAATAGACCTTTTATTACAGGTGAAGTCATTATGACTTGACACGGGCCACACGCTTTTCTAAAATTTTAATTTTTAAATATTCTTTCTGCAGGTAGAGAGGATGAGTCCCCTTAAAGGAACATGCATTTTGGAAAAAACCCAGAAAGAATTTGTTTTAAGACATCAATGCACACGTCTTCACAACCAATACCTGGATACTTATGTGCATATATGTGTGTGCATGAACCCCCTTACCTTGAGTAATTCTCTGTTGTAGCATGCATTACCGCTATTGTTTGTCTAGGTCTCTTTAGTAACTTACATATACATATTAAATACATGCTTCCCAAAGTCCTATTAGCTGTGAGATACAAGCAAGGGTCACATTAACTGTAATGAGCAGCATTTCTCTGAATCACATCTGATTGGCTAGTGTTGCGTCTCTATCCATCCAAGTGTCCCAGCGATCCCCCATTGGCTTCTGCTGCTGTGTGGCTTTACTTTTTTATTATTATTTTCCTTCCTTGTCTTGATCCTATTCGATGAACACCTTTTCCTGGGAAGTTGTGAGCTCTTTTCACACTGCTGCCTGAGTCCTCCCAGCATACTGCCTTTTAATATTTGTCCCTCTGTGGCTCCAGGAAAAATTCTGCTGATGACCTGGGTCCTAGGTTCTCATGGGAGAATTCCAACTTGCTGAAGACACACAGTTTATGCAAGAGTGAGGAAGACAGGATTTTCTTCCTGTTAGCAAAATTACCCATGTATTTCTCACTTGTCTCTTCATGCTATGCACTCTATCTACAAATATACCCATTTTCTTAAAGATGTCTTTTTCCATAATACTAGACCTTTAGACCTGGTTGGAATTCATGTTCAGTTTCCTCTCTTTTTAAGAAAATTTCCTTAAAACTCTTTTAGTCTACATATTTTTTATTTAAAAATGACAAGATCATGGTAAAAGATAATCCAGATATTTCAAAAGAATGTGCAATGAAAAGTTAGTTTAGTTTTGTTTTGTTTTTTTCCACCCTACACGCCTGGGTGCCAATCCCTCTCAGTATTCCATAGAAAATGAGTTTTGTTTCTGAGCCAAGGTTTTCTCTGACATCCTCTCTCTTCAGGATAATTTTTAACTTTTTACCCCATGTCTCTTTGTTCATTGTTTACTTATTCAAATAATTTCTTCTGGTCTTTTTTTTTTTTTTTTTTTGGTGCTAGTATGACGAATATTTTGAGAACTGTCTAAATGCCAGATGCCAACACAAATTTTTGAGTCAATCTGGCATGCCCCTATGTGCATAGATATTTATGTATCTATCTTCTTTTCAAGATGAGCAGTGGGTCTTATTTAAATTGTAAACAGTTTGGCACACAGACATTACTTAATTTTTTTCATTATTGTAATGAATCTTAGGATCAAATAGGAGTGTATTTGTCCACACTAGTTAGAGAAATGTCAACCAGCACTCTTACTAGCTAATCAAGTAGGTATTTCTCTTTTCAATTTCGCCAGCTGATTTGCAGTATGGAAAGATGGGTATGTTACCAGATGCATGAGGAAAGGTCCTGGTTTTACAATTTCTGCTACATATTTGCTGTGTGAATTGTACACCATTTATTTTCTTTTCTTGATTCATTTGTTCATTTTTTTAAGCGAGGGAACTGGATGAAATACTCTATGAAGTCTTTTCCAGCCTTGTGATTCTGTGGATTTGGTTTGTTTTTTATCTGACTTTTTATAAAAAGATTTTCTAGAATTAATTTGACCACTATTCAAGCAACTTCTTTCTTTGGAATAAAACTGCCCAGAGTTAAAATATATAGCTTTCAAATAACCAGTTCTATAAAATCCTCAACAGAAACCATATGCAATTAATATCATTTGTGTCCCAAATCTGCCTGATGCTACTAAATTCGTCTAAATACGAAAAGGTTGTAGATGCTAGTAAGCCACTCATAAATTCGCCTTCTTTCTATTTCAACAAATACAGAGCTAGGCCTATTGTAGGTGACTAGTTAATGCTCTATTTTGTTATTATTTTATTTTCTTTTTTTAAAAGCTAGAGTCTCACTCTGTAGCCCAGGCTGGAGTACAGTGGTGAGATCATACTGCACCCTCAAATTCCTGGGCTCAAGCAATCCTCCCATTTCAGCCTCCTGAGTGCATGGGACTAGAGGTGTGCACCACCATGCCTACCTAATTTTTATTTTTTAAAAAATTTTGCGTGAAGCTGGAGTCCCACTATGTTGCTCAGGCTAGTCTCAAACTCCTGACCTCAAGCTATCATCCCACCTCAGCCTCTCAAAGTGCTGGGGTTATAGACCTGAGCCACAACAGCTGGCTGGCTAAAGCTTTTCAAAGTGAATTTGATAAGTAAACTTTGAAGATGCTCCTTTCTTAGGACAACTTTCTCTTTTCCTACTTACTCCACTACACAGTGCTAGAATTTCATCCACACGTCATGAGGGATTCCTGAGCAGGGTTTCATCTCATGTCAGTAGAGTTCCTGGCTCTTCCCAGACCACTAGCCCTCTATGCTTCTTTTTATTTTTCCTCTTTTCATTCCATGCTCAGGATCACCCTTACCTGCCCTACGCTTCTCCTTCTGCATCTGTGTTTATCATCTGCTACTCTGGGTGAGGAGAGTTAACTTTTTCTTTATCTTCTATCTGTCCTAGGTTTATTTTCCGCATTTACATGAAAGTTTAAGTAAATTCATAAATGGTCTCCTTAAGATGCACGTTTAGTTTGTTTATTTGCAAAAGTAAAACAATACAAATTCATCAGTGAATGGTTCTAGAAGTCAGACGTCCAAAACTAATCTCACAAGGCTAATGTCAAGATGTGGTCAGGACAGTTCTTTCTAGAGGCCCTAGGAACCCATTTTCTTGTCATTGGGCTTTGGGAGGAAGCCTGTGTTTCTTCTCCATTTTCCCCCTCCTCCAATCCCTCCAGACTCTTGCTTCTGTAATCTCCTGCTGCTCATGGCGCTCACCCCCAGCCCACCTTTCTTACAGAGATACCTGTGACTTCATTGGACTCACCTGGATAATCTTTAACCTCAATATCCTTAATTTAGTCACACCTGCAAAGCCCCTTTTACCATGAAAGGTAACATACAAGAGAGCACTTAAAAACAACAACAACAACAACAAAAAACAGAATTGTCTTTGGAGGGGTGGGCCCTTGAAGTACAGGCTTCCCTCACCAGGTATGTGTTCCAGAAACCCATCAACATCAGTGCCAGTTAGTGTTGTTGGGAGAAGCTTCAGTGAATTTTTTATTTTTTTATTTTTGGGAAAGTCTTTCACCGCATTTGCCCATTTCATGAGGGGGGTTTACCAGCACACCTGCTCACTCCTCACTGAGTGTTCAGCAGTTTCTGACGCAAAATGGCATGACCCATGTATGAAGCCATGCTCACCCTCCTTATTCATACAATCTTGCTCTGAGTGACTTTTTTTGTTTCCTCAAATGAGAAAAGTCCTGAAAAGACAACTTTTGCAGATATGGAAGAAGTGAAACAAATAAACAACACCAACAATAACAGAAAAACGGCAGAAGCTCTAAAAGGCATCAACAGTGACAAGTTCGAAAACTGTTTTGAGCAATGGAAAAAAGTGTCTCCATATTTTTTTTTCTGCATCATATGTTTCTCGATACGTTTTTGACTGCATCAGACGGAGAGTGCTTTGAAGGCGGCTGAAGTTTAAACATGTAAGAATAAATACACAATTTTTTAATAAATAAGTTATGTTTTTTGGGCGTTCCCCCTCATATTAGAATTTTCTCAAAGATATTGGTCTGTAGTTCTCTTTCTTTGTTGGGTCTTTACCTGGCTTGGGTATCAGTGTGATGTTAGCTTCGTAGAATGATTTGGGGAGGGTTCCATCTTTCTCAATCACCTGGAATGCCTTCAGTAGGATTGGTAGGAGCTCCTCCTTAAATGTCTTGTAGAAATCTGTTGGAAAGACATCTGGTCCAGGGCTTTTTTTTTGTAGGTAGTTTTCTTATTACATAGTCAATTTCCTTGATTGTTATTGGTCTATTTAGGATCTCAAATAGGTAAAGAGGAAGTCAAGTTATCTCTCTTTGCAGATGACAGGAATGTATACCTTGAAAACCCAAGAGAATCTGTCAAAAGCCTACTAACACTGATAAAGGACTTTGGCAAAGTCTCAGGTTATAAAATAAATGTGCAAAAGACAATTGCATTTCTTTACTCCAACAATAAACAAACAGAAACCCAAATAAAAAGCACAATTCCATTCACAATAGCCACAAAAAAAATGAAATACCTTGGCATCTTCCTAACCAGAGAGGTGAAAGACCTTTACAAAGAAAACTACAAAACACTGCTCAAAGAAATCAAAGG
>CAUYQG010025349.1:0-48965 GCA_963574415.1 Tarsius wallacei
GCGTGCTACCATGCCCAGCTGATTTTTGATTTATTGTAGAGATGAAGTTGCCCGCGGGCTCAGGCAATCCACTCACCTCAGCCTCCCAAAGTGCTGGGATTACAGGCTGAGCCAGAGAGCCTGGCTCTTTCTACTTTTTGACATAGGAGTTTATTGTCATAAACTTTCCTCTTAGCATGTCTTTTGCTATAACCCATAAGTTTTGGTACATTGTTTTTGTTTTTCATTTGTTTCAAGACATTTTTTATTTCCCCATTAATTTCTTCCTTGACCCATAGGTCATTCAGGAATATGTTGATTAATTTTCATGCATTTGTACAGTTTCCAAAGTTCTCTTGTTATTGTTTTGTAGTTTTATTTCATTGTAGTCTGAAATGACACTTGATATGATTTTGATTTTTAAAAAAATTTTGAGACTTGTTTTGTGTCCTAACATATGATCTAGTCAGAAAAATGTTCCATGTGCTGATGGGAAGAATGTATATTCTGTAGTTGTTGGAAGAAATGTTCTGTAAATGTGTGTTGGGCCCATTTGCTCTAAAGTGCAGTTTAAATTCAACTTTTTTTTGTTGTTGTTAATTTTCTGTCTAGCAATCTGTTTAATGCTGAAAATGGGAAATGGGATGTCAAAGACCTCACCTATTATTGTATTAGAGTCTATCTCTCCCCTTAGATCAAATAATACTGCTTTATATATCTGGGTGCTCTACTGTTGGGCGAATATATGTTTAGAATTGTTATATCTTCTTCTTCTTCTTTTTTTTTTTTGAGTTGGAGTCTCACTCTGTCTCCCAGGTTGGAGTGCAGTGGCACACACACAGCTACCTCAGTGTCAACCTGCTGGGCTCAGGTGATCCTTCCGCCTCAGCCTTCCAAGTAGCTGGAACTACAGGCACATGCTACCACGCCTGGCTAATTTTTTGATTTATTGTAGAGATGAGATCTCACCAAGTTGCCCAGGCTGGTCTCGAACCCCTGGGCTCAGGCAATCCTCTCGCCTCATCCTCCCAAGGTGCTGGGATTATAGGATTGAGCCACCTAGCCTGGCCATTTCTTCTTTTTAATTGACCTTTTTGTCATTATATAATGACCTCCTTTGTCTCTTTTTACCATTTTTGACTTAAAATATGTTTTACTGATATAAGTATAGCTACTTCTATTTATTTTTTTGTTCCTGTTTGCATGGAATAGCTTTTTCTAACCTCTTACTTCCAGTCAATATCTGTCTTTACAAATGAGATTAGTTTCTTATAGGCAGCATATAGTTGGCTGCGTATTTTTTTAATCCACTTAGCCAGTCTATATCTTTTAAGTTGAAAGTAGTTTGTTTACATTCAAGGTTATTATTGATATGTGAGAGCATATTCCTGTCATTTTATCATTTGATTTCTGCTTTTCTTTCTTTCATATTGTTTATTATTGTGGTTTGGTGGGGGTTTTTTGTAGTGGTAACTGACTGTGGCCATACCACCCTGAACATGCCCAATTTCATCTGTAGTGGTAACATTTGAGTGTTTTCTCTTCCTTGTTTGTGTGTCTGCTCTACCAGTGGGTTTTATACTTTCATGTGTTTTCATGATGGTAGATAGCATCCTTTTGCTTCCAGGCATAGGACTTCCTTAAGCTTTCTTTGTAGATTCTGTCTAGTGGTGATGAATCCTTCAGCTTTTGCTTGTCTGGAAAAGACTATTTCTCCTTCACTTAGAATAACTTTGTTGGGTTATAATATCCTTAGTTGGCAGGTTACTTTTTTCCAGCTTTTTGAATATATCATTTCATTTTCTCCTGACTTATAAGGTTTCTGTTGAGAAATCTACTATTAGTCTGATGGGGTTCCTTTATAAGTGTGTAGACAATTTTCTCTTGATGGTTTTAGAATTTTCTCTTTGTCTTTGACTTTTGACAGTTTGACTATAATGGGCCATGAAGAAGACCTTTTTGAATTCTATCTATTCAGAAATCTCTGAGCTTCCTGTGTCTTGATGTCTAAATCCCTTGCTAGCCTTGGGAAATTTCCAGTTATTATTTTGCTAAATGGGCTATTTTTTTTTGGTTTTTCTTTTTACCTTCTAGGACACTGGAAATTTGAATATTTGGTCACTGATGGTGTCCCACATGACACATAGACTTTCTTAATTCTTTTTAATTTTTAATTTTTGACAGAATGGGTTATTTCAAAAGATTTGCCTTCAAGTTCTGAAATTCTTTCTTCTTCTTTATCTAGTCTATTGTTAAAGTTCTCAAATATATTTTATTCAATGAATTCTTCAGTTTCAGAATTTCCGTTTGGTTCTTTTTTATGATATGTACCTCCTTAGTAAATTTCTCATTCATATTGTGAAATGTTTTTCTGATTTCTTTGTATTACTTATATGTGTTCTCTTGCATCTTACTGAGCTTCTTTAATACAATTATTTTGAATTCTTTTTCTGGAATTTTATACATTTCTTTTACATTGGAATCTGTTACTGAAGAATTACTGTGTTCCTCTGAAGGTATCATATTTCTTTGCTTTTTCTTGTGTTTTTATATTGATATCTGTGCATCTGGTGTAACAGCTGCTTCTTCCAATTTTTTGGAAGAAATTTTTCCAATTATTTTTTTCATGGGGAGAACTTTTTCCTGCAGATGTATCTAAGGTATTGCATTGATTCTAGGTATATGCAGTAGTGTAGTCTCTGTATAACTTCTTCAGCTGTAAACAGCATTAGTGGTATCTGTGATTTCCTCAGTGACTTAGGGTGTAGTTGTTAGTAGAGGATGTGGTGAAGTTTTGTTGGAACAGGGATGCCAGGTATGCCAGTCCTCATGCCCTGTCATGGCAATAGTGTGCCAAGTGTGCTTGTCCTTGGGCCCCAGGGTGGTGTGTATATACAGGCGGGTTCAGGTGGGCCAATTTTTGGACCTCCAGTTGGCTTGCTTAGGTGCTAACATTGGGCCAGGCAAGTGGGTAGGTTCTTGGGCCCCTAGGCAGCAGGTGTGGCATGGGCAACGGCAGTAGCCATGGAGAGACAACATTCTGGCTCATAAGCATTCTGCAATGGTGTTGGCAGTGGCTGTAACAGGCTGGGCAGGCCAGTACGTAGGCCTGCAGGGGGTATGTGTAGGTGGGTACCAGCTGTGGTGGTAGCAGCAGTTTAGGTGGGCTCAACAGCAGGTCCCAGTGAGGAGTGCTCAGGTGCCAGTGGTGGTAGACCAGGCTGGATGACTCCTAGGCCCCCAGAGGGTATACTTAGGCACTGGAGGAGGTTTGAAACTGGGTTGGGTAAGCCTGTCTTCAGGCCCTCCAGTGGTGTGTGCAGGTGCTGTCTATGGCAGGCAGGGGCAGGTAATGCTGTGTGACCTGGTGGAATGCTTGGGTGGGTGCATGGCAGCAGCTGCACTGAGGCCCTGCAGCTAGCAAGTGCAGGTTTGCTTTCACTGGTAGCACATATAGGCAGGCAGCGGGAGAGTGCATGCTTTAGCCCCAGGTGGCAGCTGTAGGGGGGATAGCTTGTTCTCAGGGTGCTTGTAAGTACTGAGCAGCCCTTTTGCTGAGGGTGGCAGAGTCACTGCCAGTGGCTTATGTTTTGGCCTGGCAGCAGTAGCAACAGAGGCTGTAGGTGGGGAATGTGTAGATGCAGGGGCTGTCTGGTGCCGTGCCGTAGCTGCTGAGGACTCAAGGGGTGTGGGGCCTAGCAGGAGCTCCTCTCAGGAGCAGTGCTGTCACACAGTCTTCAGGCAGCTCCCTATGATAGTCTCAGGTCCTACAAGGGTTGAAGGACTCTCCTGTGACTAGGATTGTGGGAGTCCAAGGTGGGAACATAGACTGCTGAGGGTCTCTCATCTACCCTTTCCCCTAGTAGGGAGCCTCTCCCAGTTTCTAGACAGCCTTGCTTATCACTCTGTCCTTGCCTTAGGTGTTTCTGTCACTTCTCTGTTGAATTCTAGTGTTCTCTCTTAGATGATATATTAGAAGTGTGATTATCTACTTGCTATTCTGGTTCTTCTTTGTGGAGGAGGTGAATATCAGATGCCTCTAGTCAGCCATCTTAAAATCCCTCTTTCTTGGTTAACTCTTCTGGATTCAAGCTGAAGCTTTGTGAGAAATAGAAACATCTTTTAGCTTCCCATGGGCCCAGAACAGACCCCAGGGCCCTGTAAGGGTCACCCACCTACTTCTATTTGGATAACTTAGTGTCAGCCTAGCCATCAGTGACTACAACTCGAGATGGGAAAACAGGTCCAGAGAAGGGGATTCACTTACCCAAGGTCACACTGCAAAGCCAATCCTGCAGCCTCGTGCTCTTGACAAGGTCCGTGCTCTCTCATCTCACACTGATTGTTGGCTCCATCCCCTTACGCCCTAAAAGTTGAGGAGATTAACTTTGATATATGCAGAGGCCTCTGGCTGCTTTCTGTTCCTGTCTCTGGAAGATCAGCAGTTCCTGAGGGGAATTCTTCCAGCTTTTTATTTCTAGCACACTCTTTTCCTCCACACTGATTGCCTTCTGTTGAGCAGATTGGATTGAGGAGATCAATGACATTAATTTGCACTGAGGAGAAGTTAGTGATTTTCCTCCTTCAGATATGTTAAGGCTGCCTGAGGCTTTTGGTCAGATAGGATTCCAGCTTTCTTTAATCTCCTCTGCAGAAAGTTCCTTAGAAGAATCACAGAATCTTGGAGCAGGAAGAAGCTTCCAGAAGAATTTATTCTATCCAATTTCTTCACTTGGCAGATGAAGGCACTAAAGACCCAGAGTAGGGAAATAATATGCCTTGGGAACACAGCTAATCAATTGCTCTCTTTGTGTTTCCTCCTTTATATAGACCTTGGTTCCAGGAAAAGCAGGAGCCTGGGGCAGGCTGAGGCAGAGGATGAGCAGAGAGGAAGGCTCAGTGGAAGCCACTCCCATGGTCCAGGTAAGACATGATGGATATGATGGGAGGGCGTCTGGGGGTGTGGGGCTGGGCTCAGGCAGGTGTTGGATGAGTGGGGAGGACGAAGGCTAAACATTTGTATCTAAAGATAATTGTGAGACAGAATTGAAGGGGTTTAGTGACTGATTAGATGTGGGAGTTGAGGGAAAGATGGAGTTCTGGGCTTCCATCTTGGTTTCTGGGTAAATGAATGTTGCTACCTGGGACCAGGAAAGTAAAGGAGGGGGGGATTTTAGAGGGGTGGGCAATGAGCTTTGAACGTGTTATGGGATGCCCAGAGGAGGTTCAGGAAGCAGTGGGATGTTGTACCTGGAGCTCAGAGCACAGGATTGAGCATGAGATGTGACATTTTGCCAGCATGTTCTGGAAGCTGAATCCCTGGGGAGAATTTGTAATGGAGAATTCATGACCAGGTAAAACAGAACCAGAGTTAATTCCTGGGTTATACTCTTACCCAGAGAAAATGACAAAGACCACAGATATTTCCCCAAAGAGGGTTTCTGTCCCAAGTTTTCAAAATCATTTCTTCCTTTGACCAGCACTGCATGTATTGGTAGATGTGACTCCATTCCTCCATGATGAAAGAGGCTAATGCCTATGGATTCAGGAGCAGTGAGTCTGTTTGATGCTTTCTGGTCTTAGTAAAGCAGTTCCTCAGAGTTTGTGACAGAGTTTGGACAAGGAGGATACAGCCATGACTGGCACCTCAGTCTCCCAACATCCAAGGGGTCCCAGGCCAGGAAAAACTTATGCTGATTTCTCTGATCCCCTTCCCACCCAGACAGGCCTAGAACCACACGCAGGGCACAGAGCTGGCTCTGATAGGTTGACTGGCTGTCTACACTGCCCTGAGTACAGCATTAAGAACAGTTGTCGGTAATTTGTCACCTTGGTTTTCCTCTAGCTGTTTGGTAATTCATGGTAAGTCCCAAATATGTGTGCTGGTTCCGGGCAGGATTCAAAGAATAGAAGTCAAAAGAAAATAAAAGCCTTTCTGGGATTTCTTAGATAAGGTGGCTTAACCTTTAAAAAATTTTTTTAGATAATTCCAGATTTAGCAGAGGTTCCATTCAGAAGGATTCTGCCATGAGTTGACAACTCTTCTTCTCAATACTACATTATTTATTCAATACCAACGATGAACTTGGCAGGTGATGGGCTAAACTAAATTTGCTGGCACACAAGGACCAGGACAACAGAGTGACGGCAGGCTTGTCTCAGGGTGACCCTCCAAGGAGGAGAACTAAGACTGTTGAGGTGAGGAGCTCTCCCTGCTCTGAATGTGGAGGGGAACTTTTGCACACTCCTGCACTGTTCTAGAGCTTTCTATACTGGAAAACATTTGTTCTCCCCACTATCTGTGAGGCATTTGTCACTGTCTCCATTTTATAATAAGCAAATGGGGACTTTAATGATGATGGTGACTCACTTAAAGGTGAAACCCAAGTGTCCCATTCAGAATCCAGAGCTCTTTCCAATATGACATTAGAAGGGGCTGATGGTTAGTGTGGTAACTAGTCTCCAAGACAGCCTCAATGAACTGATTTGTATACCTTTGTAAAATTGCCTCCACGTTGAGTCTGGGCTTACTGGGTGACTCTTGTGACTGCAGTCAGATGGCAGCTGAGACTTGACTTGTCTGAAGACTGGACTAGGCAGGGACAAATGGATGTGGCCAAAGTGATGCTGTGTGACTTCTGAATCTAGGTCATAAGAAGCCTTATAGCTCTTGATCTCTTAGAATGCTTGCTCTGGAAGAAGCCAGCTGCCAGTAAAAGTCTGACTTTTCTGAGACCACCATGCTGTGAGAGAGCCCAAGCCGACACAGGAAGAGGCCACGTGCTAAGAGATAGAGATCCTCAGCCATCCTCCCGTGAGGTGTAAAACACGTGAGTGAAGAAGCCATTTTGGATGACCTCTACCAGTCTAGTCTTCAGATGACCCAAGCCTCATCTGCAATCTGAATGAAATCACAAGAGGCATCCAGTAAGAACTGCCCAGCTGAGCCCAGTCAATCCTCAGAATTATGAGAAATAATCACAAATTTATGTTTTAAGGGACTAGGTTTTAAAGTGGTTTGTTTCACGGTGATACATGAGATCCAATGGAAACAACTGGGCCTTAGGACTATATTGATTACAATAGTCATTATGACCAAATTTTTTTGTGTGTGTGTTGGAGTCTCACTCTTGTCTCCCAGGCTGGAGTGCAGTGGCACGCTCATGGACACTGCAGTCTCAATCTGCTGGGCTCAGGTGATCCTTCCACTTCAGCCTTCCAATAGCTGGAACTACAGATGCCACCACATCCAGCTAGTTTTTGTGATTTATTGTAGAGATAAGATCTCACCAAGTTGTGCAAGCTGGTCTCAAATCCTCAGGCAATCGTCTCACCTTGGCCTCCCAAAGTGCTGGGATTACAGGCTGAGCCACTGTGCCTGGCCATGAACAATTTTTATTGATGATTTATTATATGTCAAATACTACATTAAGCATTCTACATGTATAACTCCATTTGATTTTCACAAGAGCCTAGGAGAAGCACCTAGTATTAGTTATTATACCTTCTTTACCTATAATAAAGGTTCAGGGAGTGAAGAAATAAACCCAAGTTCACTCAGCTAGTAAGTGGACTGTCCAGGATTCAAATCCCAATAATCTAACCCTAGGCATTCTGCTATTACACATTGCTCTGTTCTGTGACTAGATGCAGATGACTCAGGGGGACTGAACCCCTTATGGATGGACTCAGATCAGGGAGATTTGCCACAAAAAATTTTACTTTGCTCAGAGAGCTTGTTCTGGCAGGTTTGGAGCAGCAGTCTGGGTTCACACTAAGAATCTTCCGGGCACCAGCAGCCAGAGCTTTGTGAATTCATTCACATGGAGAAACAAATGGTTCTGACCTTTTCTTTTTAAAATGTTTTTCAAGGGAAGTCAGTGCTGCCAGCGGGGTCTAGATTGATGGCATCGGATGCTGAGAAGTGAAGCCTCGCCTTACGTTGCTTCATTTGGTACCTCGGGTCAGATCAGCCAACAACACAGTGGGGCTCGGAAATGTCATGGCACTCGCCGATTCAGAACACATCTTCCCTCCCTTCTCTCCCACTTTTATTGCTTTTCTAGTCTGTGGGACATGGGGGCTGCTTTAGGCTTCTTGTCCTCAGAGCAAAAAAGATGGGAAAAAGGAGACTTGATCCTCTTGCAAGTAGAAAGTCAGATGAGAGCAGGAAGCAGTGGGTGGGGTGGAGGGCCCTGTCTCCAGGTGAGGACACATGAGCCCATGTGTACTGATGCCTCTCCTCCATGCGGCAGGGCCCTGAGGAGGTCCCAGGGCAGAGCCACACAGCCCCTGGTCTTCTGCCACATGTCCCTTCATGGGCTGCTCGAACACAGGATGCTGGCACAAAGGGCCGAGGCTCTGACTTACTATGGCAGTTCTTGCTCTGGGCGTAAGTAGCAAAAAGTACTGATCATCAGTCTTGCCTCTGGGTCTCTTTTCTCTTTTCCTCCCCCAGGAAACCCTCTCCTTGGTGTCTGCCCTCCACATACACGACCCTGTTTCAGAGCCTGGTGGATTAGTCCATTTTGTGTTGCTATAAAGAAACACCCAAGGGGGAGTAATTTATAAAAAATAAAATAAAAAGAGGGACCAGGTGTGGTGGTTCACAGCTGTAATCCTAGCACTTTGGGAAGCTGAGGCAGGGGGATTACTTGAGTTCAGGAGTTCAAGACCAGCCTGGGCAACATAGCGAGACCTCACCTCTATAAAAATTTAAAAAATAAGCCATGTGTAGTGGAGCATGCCTCTAGTCCCAGCTACTTGGGAGGCTCAGGTGGGAGAATTGCCTAAACCCAGGAGTCCAAGGCTACAGTGAGCTGTAATTCTGCCACTGCACTCCAGCCTGGGCAACAGAGTGAGACCTTGACTCAAAAAATAAACAAATAAAGGAAGAAAGAAAGAAAAAAAGAGAGGTTTACTTTGGCTCACATTTTGCATGGTGCTAGAATCTGCTGGGCTTCTAGTGAGGACTCAGGAAGCTTACAGTCATGGTGGAAGGTAGAGAGGGAACAGGTGTGTTAAATGGTGAGCGTGGGAGCATGAGAGAAAGAGAGGAACGTGCTAGACTCTTTTATATGTTCAGCACTAAGGGTCACTAATAGACAACTCACTCATTACTGTGAGAATAGCACCAAGACATTCCTGAGGGATCTGCCCCCATGACCCAAGCAATCCCACCAAGCCCCACCTCCAACACTGGGGACCACATTTCAATACAAGACTTGAGGGAACAAACATCCAAACTGTATCACCAGGTATCTGGAAACAGCACTGGGACCTGCTGAGAGGCACAAGATCACCTCTGCCCACAGGAAGAAATGTCAGCCCAGTGTGCTAAGTCCTCACTGCCGGCCTCCCAGGTGCCCCCAGCCTGCTCTCCTTGACTCCTCATCCTTACCTGGATTCCCCCAGCTTCCCCGGAGCCCTCTGCCTGGGAGGAAAGTTTCCCTTGGTTGGGAAAGTCTCTCTTCTCCACACCTGCTGTCATTGTGTTTCCCAAGCACTGGTCCTTGAAGTACCATTTGCCATGTTTTCCCTATCCACATACCACATAGGTTATTACTTACTTACTAATTTTCTTTAAAGTGATTCTTTCTTTATACTTAATTGATTTTAAAAGTGGAACCAAATGACGGGAGCCAGAATCACCTGCTATAAATAGAAGATGCCTGGAGAGTTGATACAATAAAAAACAAAATATCATTTTAGTTCATTATTGCTGTCTTCCAAAGATCTAGGCTTGAGGCTTGCCTGTGTTTATTGAAAGGAATATCACCATCTGTTAAAGAGGTACCAGTGAGACTCTCTCCTTAATGTAAACTAAAGAAACCAAAGAGAGTTGAGAAAGAAAAAAAAAATCTTCTTGCTTTGTGACTTATTGTTATTCATTGTTGTGTCTGTATCTACCTAACATCATTTCTCCTCCCACTCAGGGCGTGTATTTCATGCTTTGAGAATCATGGTCCTGACTTGTTTTTAAAGACCAGTTCGAAGTTTCTATTGCCTTCACAAGTTTTTATTACTATTCCTGCCTATATCTTTTTCTTTTTTCTCTAAATACTTATGCTAACAGGTACTACTTAATGTGATACTTATTGTAAACTAATTGCCCCCTAATGGTTCAGGACTCCATGCTCTCCTGCCAGGGGTCTCCCACTCCTAGAAGGCAGTGAATGTGAGCCTTTTCTTGGTACCACGTGGGAAGGGAGAGTGGAGGGAGGATTTTATGCAGCACTGTTTATGCTGCTGAGCACAAAGGTGATGCTTGGATGACCCTGCTGAATTAAATCTAATTCCTTATGACTGCTCATTGTAATTGTGTTGCTCTCAAGTTAGTTTTATACCATCGCATCAAGCAATATGTAAACACATAAGCAAATAACTTTCCAGCTCAGAACACTTATTTCATGCAATGGGCAATACTACATAAGTCTGGCATAACTAAAAGAATTTGCAAAATCCCCCGCGTTGTGTGCAAAGGTTGTATTACCTACAGGTAGAGTTATATAGGTTAGAGAGGCAAAGTATTTTCCCTCTTAACTGACTACATCGACTCCTCACTCTCTTATGCTTTCAAAAACTCTTGACAGAGCCATTCCTGAGGGATCTGCCCCCAGACCTTAGTAAACTCTGGAGGAATAAAGACAAAGAATCAGTTATGTTTCTGATTTGAAGAGGCTCATAATTTAGAAAAGGAGGCAAAACGAGAACCAAAACAATAATCACAATTCAATACAAAGACATTATGGGTATCCACCAAGAGCCATGGGAACCGGGAGAGAGGTTTTGAGCCTGTCTAGGAGAGCTGGAGAAGGTAACACAAAAGGGATGACCTTGGAATTAGGCTTTGATATCCAGCCAGACTAGTCAGAGAAAGAGCATTCCAGGCTAAAGGATGAGCAGGATTCAAGCTACGGAGGTTTGCATTGGGGTGTTTTAGAAGTGGTCGGTGACCAGAGAGGTTTTAGTATAAAGTATCTGGGAGGAGGGGCAGGAGATAGAGCTGGAATGAGAGAGGAAAGACCTTATGTGCCAAACAATGGGGAGTTCTTGTAGGTCTCTAAAAACAGAAGTATAACAGAGGTGGCTCGTTAGCTACTCTAATAATGTATTCTCCTCTTCCTTCTGAATTACAGAACTCTGCTATTTAGCTGGGCCCATTTCCATCTGTAGCAAAAGACTATATTCCTCAGCTTTTCATGCAGTTAGAGGTGGCCTTATGAGTTCATTTTGACCAAAGGGATATGAACAGAATGTTGTGTGGGACTTCTAGGAAGGCCACTTAACTGAATACTCAGAGAGACCCCTTTTGTCATTCTGCATTTCCTCTTCTTTTGGTTTGCAATGTGGACATGATGGCTGGAGTTTCAGCAGCCTTTCTGGACTACAAAGTCACCTCTAGGATGAAAGCCAGAACTGAAAATGGCAGAGTAGAAAGAGGAGCCACCAAACCTCTTTCTCATCTTTCCTTTCATGTGAGAAACAAACAAGGTTTATATTGTTTAAATTATTGTTATTCTGAGTTTTTATAATATTCAGCCAAAACTAATTGTAATAAATACAGGGACACCCTGATTTAAAGACCATGTCTGATAACTCCTACATCTGAATATTCTTTGGGCCTATTTATGTCTATATTTATTTTTTCCCTTGTTTTTCAGTTATTTGATCTTTCAGTTATTTGATCTTGGTAATTTTTAATTGAAAGTCAGACATTGCACAAAGCTGCATTGCCCAATACAGTAGCTATGAGTTACATGCAGCTACTTGAATTACAATAAAATAAAATGTAAAATTCACTTCCCCAGTTATGCTAGCCATATTTCAATTGTTCAATAATCATATGTGGCTGTGCCCACTGTATTGGTTAGTGCAGATTATGGACTCTTTCCATCATTGCAGAAAATAAACATTGCTGCTATAGAAATGATTTGAGGCTCTGATGATGTTATCTTTAACTCTTTTGGATTGATAGACCCTGCACTCCAACTTTTGTCTCTCTGGCCCCATACGACTGTTGAATGCTCTCCGAGTCCCAGTTTCTCAAATTCTAGACTGCTGCTTACAAAAGAGCAAATACCTCAAAAGCAGCTAAATGTCAGACTAACTTCTTTGTATTTACCTTCTTTCCAGGATCTTGGTCTTGGTCGCTCTCCAAGGATTTCAAATGGATTTTTTAAATGCAACATCCAATTTTCTAGTTATTATTGGTAGGAGGGTTGGTCTGATATAAGCTAGCCTGCTACAGCTGGAAGCAGAAGTCACACCTCTGTTTAGGCACATAGCTCGGGACTGTGGGCAGGAGGTCTCGTAGGCAAGAGGCAATGAGAGCTTGAGCTTGCCAGGGAGGGATAGAGGGTACAGATTTAAACAATCTGAGCAATTTAGGCAAGTGGGGTTAGCTGGATTTGGACTTGGATAGCATGTGAGGCATGAGAGAGGTAGGGGGGAGGAGAGGAATTCAAGGGTGACTTTCAGGTCATGGCCCTCAGACATCATAGGCCACCGGTGGATGCACTCTTCTAAAGTGATCTAAAAGTGCGGGGCCTGGGGAGAATTCTTTCTGGTGACTTTGGAGGTGGTTGCATCAAGTGTGCCATGTACAATGCCCTGTTGCATGTGGTGTTCTGTGGCAAGGCCAGCAGTACCTTCCCCAGGTGGTTTTAGTGTGGTTTTGGCTACTGCTGCTTCTCCTTCTCCTTTTTTTTTTCTTATTTTCTCCCCACTGTACTCGTTTTCTGCTTTCTTCTCCAGCCTTCTGGGCAATTCTGATACACTTTGAATGAACTCCTTTTCTGTTTCTAGAGCCCATTTCTGTTGCTTGAAGCCCAGAACGCTGATGGATAAAGAAGTATACATGCATAATATACAGTGTATACATTGCAGAGAGTTTTCTCTCCATGGATTACGTTTCTTAATATAACTCTGGTAAGCATGCTTGTCCTATTTTTCAGATATTCTCAGAAGTGATGAGAAAAGGCCGGAATGTAGAGACGGAGGGTGGAACAGAATGGCTATTTCAAGCAGTGGTAGTATAATAAATATCTATGGCTTAGCTGAAGCCATGAGAATGACTGACATTTCCCAGACACTGTGTAGCCCGAGAAAGAAAGAGCTTGGCCATACTCGGTGGCTCAGCCTGTAATCCCAGTATTTTGGGAGGCCGAGGCAAGTGGATTGCCTGAGTCCATGGGTTCGAGACCAACCCAGGCAACTTGGTGAGACTTCTTCTCTACAATAAAGAAAATATTAGCCAGATGTGGTAGAGCGTACCTGTAGTTCCGACTATTTGGAAGGTTGAGGCGGAAGGATTGCCAGAGCCCAGCAGGTTGATGCTGGGGTGGCCGTGAGCATGTGTGCCACCGCACTCCAGCCTGGGCAACAAAGTGAGACTCCAACTCAAAAAAAAAAGAAAGAAAAGAAAGAAAGAGAGCTATCTCCCTTCCCTACCTAGGTGACCCACTCTCCTCTCAGGATTCTGAGCTAAAACCAGGGACTCAGGGTGTGTGATTTCCTCCTAGCCTACTGTGCACGGGTCAAACAGAGACCAACCCAGCAATAACCCTTCAGCGGGGGAGTGGCAGGGTCTCCGCTAGGCCTGAATGAAACTTTCTCCTCCTGGGCATGACATATTTGACCTGAGGAGTAGCACTCGGCTCTTGGTGGGGCCTAAAGGCTGCCTGGGGTGCAGATCATTCAGTTTCCCTGGGGCAAGTGGCCTGAACTGGAGGTCTGGGGGCCAGAGGCCAGACTTAGGGCATCACTACATAAGTGTGGCCCTTGAAGCCCAGCAGGCCAAAGCTGGAACCAGAAGGATGGCTGATATGTGGGCTTCTAATGTTTTGTTTTAGTTTTGAGTCAGTGTTTTACTCTGTTGCCCAGGCTGTAATGCAGTGGCACAGTCACTATGGCATCAAACTCCTTCCACCTTAGCCTCCCGAGTAGTTGGGACTACAAATGCCCACTACCACACCCGGCTATTTGTTTCTATTTTTTATAGAGATAATGTCTCGCTATGCTGCCTAGGCTGGTCTTTAACACCTGGGCCCAAGTGATCCTCCTGCCTCGGCCTCCCAAAGTGCTAATATTACAGGCATGAACCACCATGCTCGACTGCTTCTACTGCTTTGAGCTCAGCAGAGACCAGATCATAGAGGACCTTGCTGGTCAAGTTCAGACATTTGGATTTTACTCTGCAGGCACTAAGGGGTCGGTAGGCTAAATGACTTGATTTGCACTTTGGAAATATGACTCCAAATGAAAATACATGGGCGGGAAAGACACCGTGTAGTATGGGATCAGTTAGGATCTGCTGCAGCAGTCCATGTGAGAGGATGCAGACCTGCATAGGAGAGCGTGGTAGGGATGCAGAGGAGACAGGCAGTTTATTTCATTTCATTTTATTTTTAGCATTTTTTTTTAAGAGATACAGTCTCACTGTGTTGCCCAGGCTGGAATGTAGTGGTACAATCATGGCTGACTGCAGCCTCCAACGCCTGGGCTCAAACAATCCTCCCACCTCAGCCTCCTGAATAGTTGGGACTACAGGCATGTGCCACCATGCCTGGTTAATTTATAGACAAGTGGACCTGATAGAAGGTGGGTGAGGTTGGGTGGTCTCTAGATGTGCTTCTCAAAGGCAGGTCCACAGGAAGAATCATAGGACTTGGGAGAAAGATGTTGAGTTTTGTTTGGACATGGGGACTTGAGGTATCTGTGACAGATTCAGGACAGTTAGATAGACTGTGAGTCTCAGGATCAAGGTCAAGATCTGAGAGAGTGATTTGGATTTTGGAGTCCTTGATGAGAGCCAGCCTCTGTCTAAAGACCCTTGAGGTTGATGACCTGGAGGTTTGCATGTGGACTTCCTCTAACTCCCTGAGGCTAGGCACCTGTTCACACTTTTTCATGCTGTCTTCTGCTAGGACCTCCCCAGATGACCCACCGTGCCCTGTGGGCAGGCTCTGCCTATGGGCCCCTATCCTTGCAATCCATCCCATTTGCCTGTTGGAAGCTGGGGTTCTGTTAGGGACCAGCCTGGCCGTCTCAGTCCTTTAGCTGGAAGAGGCCAAGAATTCACTGTCTAGTAAGGCTTCTAATTTCTCAAAACTGCTTGTGTGGATAGAGTCACTTGAGAAGGCTGTGGAGTCATATGTGATGGAAGACCAATTGTCAGGGAAAATTGTGAGTTCCAGAATAACCTTAGCATTGAGTTAGATTGCAGCGCATAGGCTACAGCCCAGAACTTGGGTCTCGCCAACACCTATGTTGTGATTTATTGCATTCTTCCACTACCAGAACAGAGCCTGAACCAAGCCCAGGTGCTCTCTTGGCCTAGTTCAGCCCATGCAGCCTTGCTCACTGTGAAGGCTTCCTCACAGCACCTTCCCATCAGGCTAGGACACATCTTTGAAGGCCAGTCTATATGTCACCTCCTCTCTGAAGCTCTCCCTAAACCAGGAGCAGTTGCTCCTCCTCTAGGCTCCACAATGCTCCCAACAGCCTCTAACCTGGCAACTCTGGAGACTTCACCTGGGGCGATGTGTTTACATGTTTGTGTCTCACCTGTCCAACTGTAAACTCCTTGAAGACCCTTTTCATCTGAGTCTGGTGCCTAGTCCAAGGCCTGGCACAGAGGAACTTAATAAGTATTTGTTGGGTACATATAGGAATAAAATAATTACACATAAGAACTAGAATGAGCTACAGCCTGATTGAAGCATACCGGAGTCCGGTCTTTATTCCCTGCCCCTTGCTCTTAGAATCATCTTAGGAAGGTCACTTGTCCTCTCTTCAGCATCCTTATCTGTAAAACAAAGGTGGTGGAACTAGTTGTCAAGGATCACCCTATTCTGATGTTTTGTGATCTGTGAACTGATCTCACTCTACTTCTTGCGATCTGCAAATAAAGAGACCCCGAAGACACAAAGCTCTAATTAGAACTCAAAGACTCGAAGACCTGAGATCTTGCCACTCTAAATAGCCACAGAAGTCAGGAAAAGCGTCAGGGAAGAGGACTCAGGAGAACAGTGGGGAGGAAGGCATTTCAGGTGCAGAAAGGAACATGTTCCTGGCAGGTATCAAGGTGCAGTGAAAAGCTGGCTTTGAGGGCGGTAGGCAGGCCCTTTTCTTTCTTGGTGCATCAGCATTGCTCACTGTGTTTTTATGTAGCCTTTTAGAAGGCCAAAGGGAAGGGTCTTTAGAGATGAATATACAAGTCCCCTCATCTTTCAGCTGGAAAAACGGAGAATCACAGGCCTGGCCCAGGCCCTCAAGGAAGGTCTCCTGACCCTGTGTCTAGGTCTGGCTGTGTCTCCGTTTGTTGTGAGTCACTGGAGGATTGGCACATCTGTCTTCCTTATCTCTCAGGTGCCTCACACATCAGCGTTCTCTACCCAAAAGGTGTTTTGTAAGTGCTCAGCAGAGAGCTAGCAATCAGCCAAAGAACCTTGAAGGATTCAGTTCAGTGTGCTGAGAAATTTCAGCTGTTGGAGGTTGGTGGAAGGTTTGGGTAGTTTTCCAAAGCTTTGGAGGCCTGGTGGGGCTCATGGTGAACTTATAGGAGTAAATTGCCTGCCTCTGTTAAATGAATGAACTCTCCCAGGACACCAAGTGGTTAGAAAAAGAAGTAATTCACTTATTGGTTCCCTCCTGCAGCAGAAGAACAAATGTGCTTCACACAAGCATGGAAATTACTTATCACAGGAACATTTCGGAACAGAGTCATTTTATCACGGCTGTTGGAATTGTGACTAGAGGCAGCACTGTGACGCCAGCCCTTGAGAGAGGTGACTAAGAGGTGACACTGCTTTACTTTTACTAGAGGAACCCTTATGATGGAGAAGGAATAGAGAGAGACTATGCTTGTGACAACTAAGTATCATCTTTTCTCACCCAGTCATTCTCAAGATTAGGAAACTGAGGCTCAGAGAAGAAAGGGGACTCCTACAGCCATTCAGGGGTTAGGCTGGAACAAAAAGACATGTGGCTCACTGTCCAGGCTCTGCCCTCAGCTGACCTCTCAGAGCCCTGGGGACATCCCCCTTCCCGTTAGTAGGTCACTGGTTAGTGACTGGATACTCCAGGCCTTTTTATGACCCCTGGGTTTTCATCACAGATGCTTACCTGTGTCCACAGGACCTGGGCAGGGTACTTGGGAACATAAGGAGCCTTTCCTGCCCCTCCACAAAGTCTTCTCCGCTTTGTTTCTGAGCAGCAAGTCTCATCTTTTGTTGAAAAAACCCAGAACTCTGTAATTTGCTCTTTTACTTCACAACATTCAACAAATATTTCCCAAGTCATTGCATACATCTCTAACTTGGTTTTGTTGCTAACGTTTGCATTTTAATCTGTGTGGCTCTCCCATAATTTTTTCAACCAATTACCTATTGATAGATATTCAGCTTATTTCAAGCTTTAATACACAAGATAATGTAATAAGTGTTCTTAAAATTTACTCTTGCTTTAACAATATCTTTTTTTTTAAGTAGGATAGATGCTCAAAAATAATACTCCTGGGCCAGGCGCGGTGGCTCAAGCCTGTAATCCCAGCACTTTGGGGGCTGAGGTGAGAGAATTGTCTGAGCCTGTGGGTTCGAGACCAGCCTGGGAAACATGGTAAGACCCCCGTCTCTACAATAAATAAAAAAATTAGCTGAGTGTGGCAGCATGTGCCCATAGTTCCGACTGCTTGGAAGGTTGAGGTGGAAGGATTGCCAGAGCCCAGCAGGTCGACGCTGTGGTGGCCATGAGCATGCCACTGCACTCCAGCCCAGGTGACAGAGTGAGACTCCAACTCAAAATAATAATAATAATAATAGCAGTAACAATAATAATAATACTCCTGGATTAAAGAGCAAGTTCATTTAAAATTTGAATAGAAACTTCCAGATTACTTTTCAAAACTGGTATAACTATTAATTCTTGCTGCTCTATGTACTTGTTTGATGGCAAAAATTAAGAAATCTGGTGATACTAAGTATGGGAAAATATGTCCATTAACTGAATGTCTTATATTTTCCTGGTAGAAGTACAAATTGGTGCAGCCATTTTGGCAAGTAGTTTAGCACCATCTTATAAAGTTGTGCATTCATATATCCTGTGACTCAACAACTTCACCACTAGAGGTGTGTAAACATGTCTTCACATTCATACTAGGAAACTCATACAACAATGTTCTAACAACATCGTTTATATCAGCAAAGAACCAGAACCAACAAATACTCTAGTACAGGAGACTGGATACGTAAGTTGTGACATTGCCTCATAATGGCAGTAAAAATGAATGAACTATAGCTACATGTTATTAAATGTAATATACGTATACTATGTAACATATGTAACATGTACGGTATACATGTGGAAAATATTGAGTGAAAAATTAAGATCCAGAAAAATACTGTTTGCTATTGTTAAAACAACTACATCTTAACAAAACCGCACCTAAAATAAAACTTAAAACAACAAACCAAGGCAAGGATAGATAAGTAGGGGAAAGAAGAGAGTTCTGATGAGGAAGAAACACACAGGCAGATAGGTGTTATTGTCAATGCTCTGGATCTTTGAAGTAGTTCATGGGCATTAATCCTATTATAAATAGATGATAATTAACTAATAATTAATTATTATTTATTTAGTTAATTAAAAGAAGGCTATTCAGGAGAGCATGTCAGGAACTGAGGCCTCTATAAGAAAAAAAAAACGACAGGGGAAAATGAATCATAAGCCAAAGAATGAGAGATGAGACACCAGCCCTGGAAGACCAGGTTTCTGTGTAATGACAAGTCAGGGTTCTCAGGCTCCTGCGTTTGGATCATGGCACTCACGAGGGATATTGCCACATTCCCCACAGAGTCCCTGCAAGAAGCTTGGGTTGCTTGGTGATAACAAATGACATGGATTTTCCGTCATAGCAGTTCTCTTTGTACAGATGACGTCAGAGTCTGTCATCCTGAAGGTCTGGGAATGATTGGTTTCTTCCTATTTCGTGTGTTTTATCCTTTGGGGAAAAATACTGTCTGGAAATTTTTATCTTGCCTTGGAGTGCTGCATCCGCTGTTTGGTGTGAATCAGCACCAAGCAGCCACGCACTATTGCTTGGGGTTCAGCGTGAGGCTGCCCAGAGGGAAACCCTGTCCCTGCCCTGCAAAAGACACACTCACCTCCACATCACCTCTCTGCTGTTCCAGCTGGAAACACCTCCAGGCCCAGGAAAGGTGTGGATGAAAGGGTGTAGCAGATCGGAATGGGGAAGACTGTCATCAGGAGGAATGATCAGGGACCTCTTCTAGTTGGGGCCATCTTGGCTTCAACACAGGGACATCTGGCCCCTCCCTGAAGGGTTCCTACACTAAAACAATCCTTCCCTCTTGAATCGGCTTGGTTGCCAACACTGTCTGATAAGAAATAGGATAAGTTACTACCTGTGGTCGGATCCTACTTGTATGGGTCAGGAAGAGAGCACAGACCTTTCAGTCAGCTTCTATATCTTGGGGCTTGTATCCTGGAGTCGTCTCGGGGAGCCGCTATAATTGTTTAATGGCAAATGAAATAGGCACTGTCTCCAACAGCATGAGAAGTTGGTAAACTGTTATTGTTATTATTTTTGAATTACAAAAAGAACAAGTCAAAGAGCCCCAGGGCCACTTAGGTAATGGACACATAATTCACCCAGAGCTCTCTAATGCAACATGCTATGGGCATTAGAGCCAGCTCTCTGATCCTTTCTTAGCCGTGGTCTGGCTGTACAGTTGGGGCCCAAACCAACACAATCTGGACTATGCCAAACAGTCCAGGATGTTCCCACCAGTTTTCTACCTCCAGGCCAGTGTTTCCTGGCCTGGGTCTTCAGCAGTTCTGAATTTGCCAGCAACAGGAAGATAATCCACTCAAGAAGACAGAATTACATTGCTAGGTATTTATCTGACCTGGGGTCATCACAGGGATGGCAAATATAGGGACTTATTCTTCCAGCTCTGACTCTTCTCCCTCTCAGTAAATAAGACCCAGCTACATGGGTTTACTTGGTCTCTAAAGAGTCTTTGGAATTTTGCAACATACTCTGTTTACAATAGCCAGTTCCCCTTTTTAACTTCCTATCCTCAAATTCACTCCTTCAGGTTCCAAATCCAGCGCTGCCTCCTCTTTGGAAACTCCTCGTTTCTCCTAATAGGAATTAAACACTTCTCCTGCACTGTCCTGACTCTGGGCATCTAAACTGTGTGCTGTGTTGTGGTTGTATACAGTTCCGCCTCACCCATGTGCTTGTTAGGTCCCTTGAGGGCAGGAAAGTAGACCATGAGAGATAAGCTGTGTGAGACATATAGCACAGGCTAGAATATGGCAGGCACCACTCAGCCCAGTGCCTTGGTACAAAGTGGGTAAATCCAATTTAAATGGACTTTTAAAATGTTTTCTTTTATTATAGATATGTGGGGTACAAATCAGGATTAGCTATACAAGCTATACAAGCAGGCTGTGTGCAGGTGAAGTTCAGACCTCCAACTAGCCCTCACTTCCCCCTGGTTTAGGACCAGGTACCCTTGTGATGCTATGTGCCTCCCGCCCCTCCCCACTGGCAGTGTCCCGTGACTGCTGATCCCTCCCTTGTGCTAATGTGATTAATGTTCAGGTCCCACTTATGAGTGAGAACATGTAGTATTCATGCAGTTCTTTGTTTCTGTGATAGATCACTCAGTATGATGGTCTCCAACTCCATCCAATTTGCTGCAGATTCCATGATTTTCTTCTTTTTCTTCTTTTTTTTTTTTTTTTGAGTTGGAGTCTCACTCTGTCACCCAGGCTGGAGTGCCATGGCACACTCAGGACCACTCCAGTGTTGACCTGCTGGGCTCCGGCAATCTTTCCGCCTCAGCCTTCCAAGTAGCCAGAACTACAAGTGCGGGCTACCATGCCCAGCTAATTTTTGATTTATTGTAGAGATGAGGTCTTGCCAAGTTGCCCGGACTGGTCTCAAACCTGTGGTCTCAGGCAATCCACTCATCTTGGTCTCCCAAAGTGCTGAGATTACAGGCTGAGCCATCGAACCCGGTGATTTTTTTCTTCTTTATGGCTGCATAATATTCCATCATGTATATGTACCACATTCTTTTAATCCAGTCCACTTTTGATGGACAGCAGGGGTTGTTCCATGTTTTTGCTATTGTGAATAGTGTAGCTATAAACATGCATGTGCAGGTGTCTTTTTGGCAGAATGATTTCTGTTCCTCCAGGTATATTCCCAGGAGAGGTATCGCTGGATCACATGGAAGGTCAATTTTTTGTTCTTTTAGGAATTGCCACACTGCTTTCAACAGAGGTTGAACTAGCATACACTCCCACAAACAGTGTAGAAGCGTTCCTTTTTCTCTGCACCTTCGCCAGCATCTGTTGTTTTTTAATTTATTCATGAGGGCCATCTTTACTGTAGTTAGGAGGTATCTCATTGTGGTTTTAATTTGCGTTTCTCTGATGATTAGTGAGGCTGAGTATTTTTTCAAATATCTGTTGACTGCTTGTCTATCTTCTTCTGAAAAGTGTCTATTCGTGTCCTTTGCTCACTTTATTTTTAATAGAGTTGTTTGGTTTTTTATTTCAGCCCCTTTGAGTTCCTTGTAGATCCTGGATGTTAGGCCTTTGTCAGACACATAATTAGCAATTTTTTTTTCCATTCTGTGGGTTGTCTCCTCATTCTCTTGATGTTTTCTTTTGCTGTGCAAAAGCTTTTCAGTTTGATGAGGTCCCACTTGTCTATCTTAGCTTTTATGGCATTCCCTTTTGGCAATTTGATCAAGAATTGGTTGTCTACTTCAATGTGCATATTGCCTATGTTTTCTTCTGGGATTCTTATAGTTTGAGGTGGAAAATCTGATTTTAATTGAACACATATGGAACAGAGACAAGAACAAAATAACAAACAAGCCAAAGCAATAGAAATAAGATGAAAGTTTGGTGAGTCTTCTGAATTGTTTGTCCTGAGTGAGAAAAGACAGGTGATATGTCCAATTTTGTCACTATGCAGTTTGGAGAGAGTGTGTTCCACATTTAGTTGGGAGATGAAGCACATTGTGTGATCTGAGTTTCTTGGTTTTGAATATTTGAGGCAGGTTCTGCCTGTGGCTGCCACCCAGCCTCTGGGATGTCTAATTCCACGTGGACTGTCACTAGGACAAGAGATGGTGGTTGCCCTTTTAACTATAGTGTTCCCCACACATGTGGGTTTCCTGTTTGGCTTAAACTGAGGGGGTCATCATTTAGATTTGAAGGATTTTGTTCTATAAAATTTTAATAATCATGATATTTGTAATAATGGATTTGGACCCCAAATCTAGCTGAACAACTAGAATATTTTGTAACAAAGAGTTATATTTATTATTTGTTTAGTTCTTCAAATAATCTTCATCTTGTTGTTTACCTTTAGTTAGAACAATGTAAGGGGGAATGAACTTGGACCCTCTGGGAAGGATTAATAATAATTATAGCTGCCTCCACCTCCCTATCAGTTGATAAGCACATGTTCTTTGCCACTATCTTTAAGCCACACAAGAATCTTGCCAAATAAGTATTCATTTCTCCTTTTAAGTTGAGGAAACTGAGGCTCAAAACAGACTTCAGCTCTAGTCTGAAGCAAGGACTCAAAATCAGCCCACTATCCTTTGAAGCTTGTCTCCCCCACCCCAGACCTTCTTTCTGGAGGCCAGACTGACTTCTGTTAGGATCATGGGTTGCTGGGAAACATCGCTAAACCCAGGATGAACACCGTGTGTGTTAAATGAACCCTGCACCAGACAGCTTGTGGAGAGTTTATGGAGGACTGGGGTTCCTTCTGATCTGTTGATTTGGTGAAAAGATTTTCCCCTCCCCACCCCATCACCAAATTTGCATCATTAAATGCAAATCAAGACAGCAGACAGCTATCTCTATTGTTTGAGTTCTGGTTTCTTCTGAGCTTATGCAACTTCTCTGAGATGTAGTGGAAGCTCACACTTTCCAGTGTGGGCTCAAAACTGTTTACCTGGAACAAGTTACTTATAGTGTCTCCCAGTTTTAGTTTCCTTATTTTTAAGACGCAGCAAATGAACCCTCCCTCTTGGGGTAATAGCATGATACAGTGATATGTTGAGTGGTTGTTCCCAGAACAGTACACAGAACACAGTAAGCACACCATAACTGAGGCTATTAATTGAGTCCATGAGTATAACAATGCTCCCTCAAAAGATTGGTATAAATATTGAATATACAAGGAAGGTCAAGGGCTTTATTAATGTAATGTACTGGAAGCATCTATGGGATTAGTACAGGGGATCTTACAATAGGGACACAGAGCTTCAGAACAAGCATGAAATCTGTCAGGATTCCTTTCCATTTGCTCTTTAAGGGAGAGGACATGTTGCCCCTCCCCTATAACCTGCTGCCTTCTCCTTAGTGCCCCGCACTGTAGGCAGTGCTGGACAGCAGGCAGGTGGGAAGGGTGGCCTGAGCTCAGCACCTCCAAGAGAACAGAGGAGATGAGAAAAGGAAGTCCATCCTCAGGAGGAGAAAGTCTCCAGCATTTTAATCTAATGGTAGACTCCAAGCAGTTTCTTTACTTTGAAGGGCTGGAAAGACAAGAAACTCTAGATGTAAATAACCCAAATCTTGCATCAGGAGAAATGTAAGAGTTGTTAAAAGTCAGCTAACATTTGTCAGTCCCAGAAGCACCTCCAGTGTTCACCCAGGCGACTTGAAAGGAGGCAGAGCAGTCAGTGGGAGTGGGTGATGGATGAGTGTAATATGCAACAGTGGCTCTGGGCTGGGCCTTGATTGCATTAGCTCCCACGCCTGAAGCGTGATGCACTGATTCAATTCACTTCATGTGGTGGATGGGCCCGCTCTGACATGAGGATTCCACTCCCCAGACACATTTGAGGGCCAGAAAGGAGATTGTGAGGAAAGGCACAGAGTGGCGGGGAGGGCCAGGGACATGGGCGGTGCTGCTGCTACTCATGATTACACAATTCACCTGGGGCTGGAGGACCACACGACAAGTCGACTTTTCTGTAAATAATGGACCATCCCTTCACTTGGTTGGATCTGTCATGGCCCATCTGTTCCATCTGAGATACAATGGGTGAGGTAATCAGGGCATAAACAACATCATGGACTTCTGAAACCTGCTCATTTTTGTTTAAAATTTGTTCTCTTTCAATGCTTCTGGCTTGTTTTTCTTCACAGTTCTGAAGTTACTAAAAGCTGTTTATTCATTGTTTTCAAAGTCTTTGGCTCATTCAGACAAAGGGAGTTTGGATTAGTGGAGAGAACATTTGATTAGGAACTCAGAGACATAACGAGCTCTGTGATCTTGGCAATCTCACTCTTTCAACAAACACTTGGGGCCCTTGTACTGTGTAGGGGATCCTACCAGATGCGATGGAAGATGCCAAGATGTGTAAAACAGCCTCTGTCCCCAAGGTGCCACAACTCCTTCTGTGACACACTTTATTTGAAAATCGGGAATTGTGAATGTGCCCAACACCTTCCACAGGGTTGTAGTTAGGACTGAGCACGAAAACACATAGCACCATGCCTGGCACATAGAGACACTCAGTGCATCTGGCCATGACATTGAAGGTGACTTTGCCTTTCTTTTGTTCTTGCCTACTGGGCATCTCACTTGCCAAAGTGTCATCAAGATGCGAGTGCTATCTTTCCATCTTTATTTAAAAATAAGAAAATAAAAAAAAAATTTAAAAAATTAAAAAAAAAATAAGAAAATATAACCTTTGTTGCTTATCCAAGGGTGTGGAATTTATGAACCACATAGATAAACTCAATCTTTAAGTAAGTCTGCAGAAATTGGCAACTAGGGCAGAAAGGGGCTGGCTGCTCCTTCATTCTGTGGGGGCTGGTATTACTTGCTTTCATGAGGGGCCATTAAAAATATATAGTGCCTGAGAAGTGATGAAAAAATGGAGTCTTAAGTGTCCTAAGGAAAAAAATGTAGGCCACAGTAAGACCCCTGAGGAAAATCTCTAGACAGTGTGCCAACCCGCTTTCATCATCTGGAAGGGAAGGGAGTATCTGCAAAGGCAGCGCAGTGATGCAGTGGGTGGGCCACAGGCTCTCTGAGTGACCTCCATGACTCACCAATGTGGAAGAGCAGACATTACTCTTCACAGCCCAGCATCAAGGTGCCCAAAGGTTCTGAGGGGCAGCCAGAAAACTGGACTCACGCTTGGGGATGTGGGTGAAAATGGCTCATGGAAATGGTTTTTCAGTCAGTATTGATTGCCTGGGGGCTCTGGGTGAGAATCTCAGCAGGATCCTCATGGATAAGGAAGGGAGATTCCCTGGATTCAAAAGCTCTGGCTTTGTTGGTGTCAGAGGAGGCCAAAGCCCAGGGAACAACTGCATCCCATGTAAATCTCTATGACTAGGTCCTTCGGGAAGATCTTGGTCAACTTCTCCTGGTGACCACCACAGGCCAGTTGAGGGGGAGGCCAAGGGCCACCAAGTGAGTCACCAAGGAAGAAGAATCAATCTGTCTTCAAAGGATGGGCAGCCAGGAGCAAGAGACTGTGTGTGCTGATGTCTGAGCACTGCTCTGCCTCTTCACCTTCACAGTCAGGGCCTTGAGGGCTGCTGAACAGAACAGGGACTGGACACGGTAAGCAGTGGGGGGCTGATAACTTAGGAGATGGTCAGGGGTAAGCTGGGCAGGGCCCTGCCAGTTGCGAGCCATGGTTTGGCTCACACTTGGGGTTTCAGGAGCAATGACTTTAGAATTTTGTGTCTCCTTCTTTCCAAGCTTCTTGATCTGCCCAAGGTGATGATGGGTCCTGGGGGTCCTGGGAGGCAGCCTGCCTGGCCCAGCAGCATCTGTGACCATGTGGGCTCTTCAAAGATGGTTCCTGTGGGAAAGGGAAGGAACCGATTGCAGCAGGGAGACAGGGAGGGAGGGAGGAGCTACCTGTTCAGTGTTCTGAACAATGGGCTGCGTGGTGGTGGCTCATGAATAGAACAGCAAAACATATTGTCTACATCGGCACACCTTTAAAAGGGAAGGCACCTACCAATAATTATTCCAGGTCAACAGGGGTGAACGGAGGCTGTTTGCACTGTAGTGGATGCTGTGATATGCCACCCAAATTCCTCCCATCAGGACCGGGCGTTCATTTCCTCAGTGCTTGTGACTTTAGCATTGCCCATGGCCAAAAGAAGCTACCTTCCCTAAGGTTATGCCACTGCCTCAAGGAAAACACTCATCTGAAGACTGGTTGGTGTAGGGGCACAAAGGCCTGGGCCCTTTACCTCAATTTGGGACAACTCTGAAAGGCCGCTGCAGCTCACCATGACTTTGACTGAGGCCTTTGTTACAGTGGGGCTACAGTTCAACTTCTCCCTCTGCCATTCTGCCTCCCTCACTTCTTCATGGTGCTCTTGCTAAGCGTACACCCCAATAAGTCTGCTCACACTCTCTAACTCAGAGTCTGTTTTCTGGGGATCCCAGCCTAAGATGGTTGGCACCAGGAGTTGTCTGAGGAAGTTGACTCTAAAATGGGAACATGGAGCGGGATCACCCAATGGTTGTCTGGCAGGGGAGGGGGAGGGGGAGGGGTGGAGTTTGGGTAGCCCCTGGTATGCTGTGGCTGTTCAATTGCTAACACTTTTCCTGGTGGTGAATTGGAATGGAGCACTGGTGGAAGGGAGGTACTAGTGGGTGCAATATGTCGGATATTTAAGGGGTTGGGGAAAGTTGTGATTATAAGGACTATGCAGTCAGATAGCTGTCCTGAATGGCCACTTGTGCATTGGAGAAAGACAAGGAAAAGCCAAGAGTAACTCAACACCAATTTAAGACAAGATGTGAAAGTTTGAGGGCCTCCTTGGCAGCATATAAACAATCTTCTCTCTCCTCTCCTCTCCTCTCCTCTCTTCTTCTTTCCTCTTCTTTCCTCTCTTCCTCCTCCCTTCTCCTTTCTCTTTCTTTCTTTCTTTCTTTCTTTCTTTCTTTCTTTCCTTCTTTCCTTCCTTCCTTCCTTCCTTCCTTCCTTCCTTCCTTCCTTCGAGTTGGGATCTTCCCAACTCTGTCACCCAAGCTAGAGTACGGTGGTCGTATCACAGCTCACTGCAGCTTCAACCTCCTAGGTTCAGATGATCCTTCCATCTCAGCCTCCTGAGTAGCTGGGTGTGTGCCACCATGGCTTGCTAATTTTTAAAAATTTTTTTGTGGAGACGAGGTCTCGCTATGTTGCCCAGGCTGATCTCGAACTCCTGGCCTCAAGCCTTTCACCTCAGCCTCCCAAAGTTCTGGGATTACAGACATAAGCCACTGTTCCTGGCCTAAAGAATTTTCATCTCCTGCATCTGGAGGACAGAAAAAGCTCAGGATCAAGCCCAGGACTTAATCTTCAGGGTAGCTAAGCTCTAGAAAACGTTGGACTCTTGACCTCAGCAAGTCTGCAATGCCACAGTTGTCATGGTTGGGAAGAAATAAGACCTTGGGACTTGGGTTAGGGACATCTGGGTCAATACAGTTGAGGATCTTGAGAGCTCTAGGCCTGGAAAAGAGGCCCACTCTTCCCTACCGAAGACTATTTCCCACCTTTGCTTAATGATGTTGTAACCTCTTTCAACAAAAATGGAATGAGCATGTGGAATTTGTTGCATGTTCAGGTGTCTCCTATAAGAACAAGTTAATTAAAAGGGGCCAAAGAGAGCTATGAAGCACTTCAAAAAAGAAAGGTATATTTAGAATGGAAGTATCATCACTACATCTCAGATCAATGCTGCTGCAAGTCCATTCTTGGTGTGTAAAGATCAGAAAGGAGTTGCTGGACTGGCATTGGCCCTGAGTGAGCTGCCAGTGCCAGCGCCAGCCCATGACGGGTTCACAGTGGCGACCCTGGCACCCAGAGAGGGCACAGTTTAGGTGAAAGGAGGCTGGGAGATGTAAAAGTTTTAGGATCTTCTTTTCTAGGTTTTCAGGGGGGTACTTTAGGGCTAAAATGGGATGGACTTAGGCAGCCCTGGATGGGTAGGGATTTTCCTTCTGCCCCTTCCAGGTTGTGTAACCCCCACCCAGTTTCTTAGCTTTAGTGAGCCTCAGTTTCTCCACCTGTAAAATAATGTGAATAAAATCTTCTCCCAGAGGTGCTGAGAAGGTAAATAAGAACAGATGAACAATGTATAGCACCTACTACAGCGTGAGGGATGAGAGAGGAAGTGAGGAGGGTGTGAGTCTCCCAACACCCAGCCTCAGAAGGGCCTCTGGGACCCAGAACACCACCAAGAGTAGCAGGGAGGGAGGGCCTGGCCAACTGTGAGAAGTCAGAGGGATTGAATCTGGTTGGCTAAAGACAGAAAGAGGCCATCTGGTGACGTCTCTGTATCCAGGCAGCATTCTGTCAATTACCCAGGCTGGGATGCTTCCCAATTTCGTAAATAGTCAAAGGGCACTGAATCATAGAGAATCATAAAGAATGCCTTCTTTGTGCTAATTTTATTTCCAGGACAGCCCAGCTTGACTCTCCATCTGTTTTCAGCGTGACCTCGATTTCTACCTAATTTCCCAGTTGGATGCTAGAAGCAGAGAGAGGTTAAGTGATTTGCCCATAAGCCCATGGTGTGGTTACTTTTTATAGTGGTGAAGTCTCAGTGGCCATGTCAGGGCCTCCTCCATAATAATCCTTTAGCGTGGTCCAGGAAAAACTGTGAGGTTTGGAAGACAGGCAGTCTCGGTATTGGAACTCTCCACGGATGAAGAGCCCAGCTGCTTATCCTCTCTAAGTCTCAGTTTCTCTGTCTACCAAATGGGTGAAAAAACGCCTAGCCTGCTAGGCTGTTGTGAGGAATGTGAATTCATTCTCAGAAATCCCTGGTCCATGGCAGGGGCTCAGTATATGGTGCTGCTATTTTTATCTCCATACAGAAACTTACGATTGACAGACTCTTTCAAACTTCTTATCTTGGAGGCTTCTTTATAGACTTTTTTTATTTCGCAGACCAGTAAGATTTCAAAAAAAAAAAAAAGCCCAAGAAATCAATATAGGGTTGAAAACTTTTATTTTGTTGAACACCATTAAAATAAACAAACTACCATCCATGAACTCCATACTAAAAGAACAGATGTTTTAGCACACATACACTCAAATTAGACATGGCATAACATCAGAATAAAGCACATTCTTTTAAAATAGGGAATGACACTATTTGTAAAATATGTACTATATTATTCTTTTTCTCACTTCTCCACAGATTGACAAAAATGTTGTCATATACTGATACCTCCCCAAAGATCTGTACTTGGGAACCACTGCATCAGTTCCTTTGGTCCCCAAAACACCAATCTGAGGAAGACCAGGTAGGGATTGAAGCAGTATTCCCATTTTACAGGTGAACAGACTGAGTCAAGGAGAGGAGAACTAACTCCTGATGTTCCACTGAGTTCTTAGTACCTGTTCTATTTTTAGCATCCTTTTCATCGTTATCAGAACCCTTACTGGAGTATTCCCTAAGTGCCAGACACTGTGCTAAGTACTTACGTGTATGAACTCATCTGATCCTGACAGCCACCCTGTGACTGAGGATGCTAGCATTCTCCGCTGTAATAATAAGAAAAGCAAGGGCTGGAAAGGTTAGTCCTCCAAGATCCAAGGTCACACATTAGTAAGTGGCAGAGCCAGGATTCAAATCCAAGTTTAGATGACTCCAAAGCTGCTGTACTTTACAGACCGTAATTTGACTGTGGGCACCAGCTGGTAAGAGGGAACATTGGCTCTCAATCCCAAGCTTTCTGGCTCCTGACCCCTGCTGTCTCCTAGGGTGAAGGTCTGAGGAGCCCTCTGCAGAATGCAGGGATCTCTGCCTCTCCCCACTGCTGCATCTGTCTGGACACACTGCCACTTGGCTCCATCACCTTTGATGATGGGAACTTGGTACCAGAAGCCAGAAGCTGAGTGAAGGATCCAGGGTAACCACCTTTTATGTTGTCTGCCCAACTTTTATAAACAACAGGGAACTGAAGGTTTTTGCCTCTCCTACCGACTAGGACATGAAACTTTCAGCCAGGCAGGCAAAACAAAAAAACAAAAAAACAAAAAAACACCCTCTTAGCACACTACTCTTAAGGGATCATGAGCTGAGCAGATACTGGGAGAGGTGGAATTCTCCAATACTATTTTAATCTGTTTTGTGATATCTGGATTAAGAGTCAAAGTTACATCCCTGTTCCCTGTCTGGATGGGCAGTTCTCATTTTGTAAGTAAAAAATAAAGTAGGGAGAGTGACTTGTCTGTATCTTCCAGTCAACTCAAAGTTAGATGCAATATCTCCCACAGATCTGGGCAGTCCACGTCTATTGTGCTTAACGCTGCACTTTAGATGACTCCAATGTAGGCCTTCCTCTAGCCACAGGGTGGGGAGTCCATGGGGCTGAGGGGCCTGACAGCAGGAGCCCCTGCAACCCCTTCTGGACCATGCACAGGCACATGGGATGACAGAATTCCTGGCCTAAATGGCCTGGAGGCCACCTCCAGGGCCTGAACTGGCCTCTTGCTCGACCTGCAGAGGTCAGGGTGTGGCTCAACCATAAAAAGAGGGCCACTGTTATAAAGTCTGTCTGTGAGTCGACCAGTCATGCACCTTAACCCTCCTTGCACTGTCCGGTTCACACTCCTTTCCCCTGTAGCTTTCCCCACCAGCACCAGCAGGAAGATGGAGATTCATTCTCTAAATAAACTTAGTAGAAGGGACTTTGACCTTAGGGCTACTAGGATCAGTGAAAGGTAGTAGGGTGCTACACTGGGCTGCAAACGAAAATACATTGAAATCTACGGAATGGACAGTGAGACCCCACCCCTCTCCCCATCCTGCTGTGGAACACCTGCAGCCAGGCACCCACCCTTCAGGAAGGAGGCTGGATTCTATCTCTCTGGAGGAACTGAACCAACGACAAGAACAGACCTTGAGCGACTGGCATTTGGGGGTCCTTTGATGCAGTGACTGGCTTGTCCTCTGGGCATTCATGTTGCAGCAACATTCACTAGGTGATCAGCTGATGTTACAATCACTCGACTGAAAACACCTTTGATTCTTTTTTTTTTTTTTTTTTTGAGTTGGAGTCTCACTCTGTCGCCAAGGCTGGAGTGCAGTGGCATGCCCACAGCCACCCCAGCGTAGACCTGCTGGGCTCAGACGATCCTTCCGCCTCAGCTTCCAAGAAGTCAGAACTACAGGCCTGTGCTATCACACCCAGCTAATTTTTGATTTATTGTAGAGACGAGGTTTCGCCAAGTTGTCCAGTCTGCTCTTCAACCCACAGGCTCAGGCAATCCACTCGCCTCAGCCTCCCAAAGTGCTGGGATTACAGGCTAAGCCACTGAGCCTGGCCTGCCCTTGATTCTTCTGCCCAGATTCCTCTGTGGCACTCACAATCTCACACCTCCTTATTGTTCAGGGACCTTCTGAAGTTCTGGAAAGCTTGCCATCCCCTTCTGCAAGGGGACAATTGCATACTTTGCCTTTTCCTCAAACTCTGTCACTGTTACCTAGTGACCCTGTTTTTATTTTTATTTATTTTTTTGTTTTTTTAAATTGGGTTCTCACTCTATCACCGAGACTGGAATGCAATAATGCAGTCGTAGCTCCCTGCAGCCTCAAACTCCTGGCTCAAGCAATCCTCTCATTTCAGCTTCTAAGTAGCTGAGACTACAGGTGAGCGCCATCACACTTGGCTAATTTTTAAATTTTTTGTAGAGATGTGGTCTTGCTATGTTGCCTAGGCTGGTCTTGAACTTCTGGGCTCAAGTAATCCTCCCACCTCGCCCTCCCAAACTGCTGGGATTATAGGCGTGAGTTAGCATACCTGGCTTGTTTCATGTCTAATAGAAGCAGAGAGAAACCTCATAGTTCCTCCCCTAAAGCCAGCACCATTCCTTCATCTGTACCAGCTTCTCCCCTGGGGTCTGACGGACAAGGACAAGGCAACCTTCCCCCACCAACTGTGACCTCCTTATATCCCTCTCCCCTTCTATAGGACTTGGCTCTTCTCTCTGCCTGTGGCTGTGGTCATTCCTCTCACACACAGTCCTCTGTCCTCTCTTGTCCCAGCCAACTACTGCTCTGTCTCTTCCTCTTCACAGCCAATCTTACTGACAACATTGGCCACACTTCACCAGGCCCTCTTCTCACTTGCCATTCACTCTTCTAAGCTGACTTAAAGTCTCTGGGTTATCCTCTCCTTGTGGCCGCTGACACTCTGAAGCTGAGGAAAACTCATTTTCTCACCCAGTTGTTTTGTTTTTGCAGTTAGTGTATGGCCAGCGAGGGGGATGTTTCTGGGGGCGTTCCATGTTCCTCGGGTTCTGATGATCTCCTGCATGGTGGTTTTGTGCTCTTCCACTGGATATTTGGGGCTTGGCTGGTTCAGAAAGGGTTTTTATATTGATTTCTTGGTCTTGGGTTTCTGCATGGCATGGACACGTGTGTGGTGTAGCACAAGCTTAGTTTTCTTACTTTGTTCAGGCGACACTTTCCCCACGATGTCCCCGGACAGATGGTCGGTTTCCTCACTGTGAACCCAGAAGTGTGAGTGCAGCTTCTCTAGTTTGAAGAGCTCTGCAATTACCTTGCTCTTCATTCACATACCGGCAAATAGAGTCAGGAAGGGATGATTTTCCTTTAAGAGTTGACATTTAGAGCACAAGATTATGAGGCAGTTTGGGAAAAATTCTGAGTTGCGCTGATAAATTTTTCTAGGAAAGTATCAGTGGAAGAATGGAAAGAATAAAATCAAATGGATCAGTTGCTTACACTAAATATGTATTGTTTAGTTTTTGATGACTCTTTTTTTCTCCCTCTCTCCTTCCCTTCCCATCCCTTCTCTCCCTGTTTCTTATGTCCTTTCTCTCCCTCAGGTCTCATGGTGTGACAGATCTATTTTGAGGGATATTATTTTTCTCTGATCCTCAGCATTTCTAAAAGTTTGAGGATATATTTATAATTAATATAAATCAATTTCTTTAGTCATTTGCCTTTTCCCCTGCATTTCCTTCTTCCTCCTTCTTAAAAAAAACAAAACAATAAGCTGAATTATCAATTAATTAGTTTATTTAGAGATGGAAAAAGGGCCTAATTATTATCCCTTTGTTTCTTCATCCATTAGCTGGGGAGCCTTTTCTCCTGGTATCCATCACAGCATACACATTAACTGCATTCTAAGGGTCTCAGGAGATGACGGTGTCTCTGGTTTTCAAAGGATACATTTCCCATCAGTTAATGGGTTTGGGGTGAAATAGTCTTCACCTTATACCCCTAAGTGTTTTAGACTTTCCTGGGCTATGCTCTTCCTTTAGGGGGTCAAAGTACTTCAGATTACTGGGGATCACTGCTACCTTCTCTCCTCTACATGTTGCTTGAAAAGGGCTCCAGTTCTCCCTCTCCCTCCCCCCATTTTATTTCATTTCTCTTCAGAAAATACTTCCTGCCTTCTCCTCATTAATGTGTCCTGGCTTTGGTCCTGGGGATGAAGAATGAGCAGCTTGATAAAAGCAGGCAAGTGACTGAGAATTCTTGACTCTCCACTGAGAAGGCAGAGTCTTCCTTGGAAAGGGGGGTTGTGTAACTTAAGATGGGAGTTTCCCAGCCAGCAGCTGTGAAGCTCCCAAGTCGTGTGGGTGGTGGATTTTGCCACCTCCTGAGTCACACACAAAGCACCTGTTGCTCAACTCGTCCCACCTTCTCAGTTCATCAGTGGGAGCCCTGACACCTGAAAGGTAATGGGACTCAAATAGTGAGGCAGCTAGTCGGCAGCACAGCCTCTTTGGACATCTCTTGCATGTCTAATCTGGATTACCTCTAGATTTCTGACCCAAGACATGAGATCCAAGACCACCAAGAATATTTTCTGCCCCCCAAAATCTCATGGGATGTTTGGAGACAGAAAGTGTTTTAATTTGCTCATACATGCCTCCACCTTCTCCATAGAGTATTTTTAGGAAAAGGTAGGAGGATGGATTCAACGAACAGGCAATTATTGGGTATTACAACTCCTAAAAGTTTGCTAACCCTGAATGGACAGGTCCTGTAATGGAATGAAGAATGGAAGAAATCCAAAATCGTGGGTGGGGACTAGGGAGAAAAATTATGTCATTAAATAGCATTTTAAGAAAATATGTTTAAAAATTTAGTATAAACAGGTTCAATGAGGGAGGGTGATTATTATTATTATTATTATTATTATTATTATTATTATTATTATTATTTTGAGTTGGAGTCTCACTCCGTCACCCAGGCTGGAGTGCAGTGACACACTCACGTCCACCGCAGTGTCGACCTGCTGGGCTCCGGTGATCCTTCCGCCAAGAAGCTGGAACTATAGGCGCCCTGTCATGCCTGGCTAATTTTTGATTTAGTGTAGAGACAAGGTCTCACCAAGTTGCCAGGGCTGGTCTCGAACATGCAGGCTCAGACAATCCACTTGCCTCGGCCTCCCAAAGTGCTGGGATTACAGGCTGCACCACCAAGCCTGCCCGAGGGTGATTATTTACATTACTCTTGGCTTTACCTAAGAAAGCCTTTAAAAAGTCAGTATAGCCTAGTGGCCAGGAGCCTAGGCCAGACATACACTCTCCAGCAGGTTACATGACCTCTGTCAGCCCTGCTTTCCTCTTTAGTAAGATAAAGCTATGTATATCTCATATGTGCAAAGCCAGGGCACCAGTTGGTGACTCAACACCGTTAGGGCCCTGTCACTTTGTGACTTAAGGTCATAGGCCAGACAGGGACAGACTCCACTCACCAGAGGAGGACAGCTACGGTTGTTCAGTCATGAGAGTCCTGGACAGTCCCGAGTAAGCCCTGTCCAGGAAAAACAAAGGAAAGCCACAGAGAAGGTAGGAGGCTGGACCAAGCTTCAACTCATACCCTGCAGAAATGGTCACAAAGTCTTAATAAACAGCAATCCCTGTGGTATGTCCCTGACAAATGGTCCTGCAGTTTCTTGAATCTCCCCAGCATGGGCAGCTCACCACCTCTCAAAACAGCCTGTACCAGTTCTTGCTTTTGATGAGTTGAAACCTTCAACCTTCTCTTCCTCTGGGCTCTCAAAGAGGAAGCCTGCCTCTCTTCCCCACACTGGGCAGCCCCTCAGATATTTGAAGACAGTTCCCATGGGTCAATCCTCAGTCTCCTCTGCTCCTAGATTCCAGTCCCCTTCCCTGCTCCTAGTGTAACTGCATTTCAAGCATGATTGAAATAGGAACTGAGTGTTCCCCAACTGGTGTGTATTATGAGTCTGATGAAACTGCCATCATCAATAGGCTCTCATCATGAGGAAGTGATGATGTCATCTTCATTGAAGAACTGACCTCTGTTGATGCTCCTGTCTGTCAGACCTCTGTCAATACTCAAAGCCACAGCTGCAGGATCTAGCGAGTGTCAAGAAGGCCTATGTTCTGACAGATTATCTGCAGTATGCTCCAGACCAGAAGTGAACCAGGAACTGGAAACATCTTCCATTTCTCCTTCTTCCTTCCGTTTTTTCTCTCTTCCTTCCTCCTTTCTGCACTACAGTCACTCTGCACTCCCGTCTCCCAGGGAGCCCAGTCAGGCTACCTGTTCCTGCTTCCTTGGTGTACGCCTTGGAGCTTCAGCTTGGTTTCTTCTCCACTTGATGGCTGCCATCACTGTGTTACCCCTGGGCACCTATTCCCCCTCCAGCCTTAGCTCCCACTTCACAATTTTTCATCCACTTACTCCATGCAAACATACAGGCTTTTTGGTCTAAAGGGTGTCTAACTGCTCAGTCCTCAGTATCTGAGAGTTAAGAGCAAAGGGTTAGAAGCCAGAAAGCTCTCACAGTTCTAGAAACAGCTGTTTCCCGATGCCCTTATGAGGTAGGAAATGGTAACTCCATCAGGTTCCCATCCTTTTTTCCTAAGGAAGAGAATCCTTCCTTCCTTCCTTCCTTGTCCAAGCAATCAGGGTCGTGAGAGTCAGAGGTGGGGAAAAGATAGCCTGAATTTCTGGAACAGCCGATATTGCAAGGGGGTTAGTCACAGTTGGGGGTCGTGGTTGAGGCTGAGGAAAACAGAGGGTAGAATCGAGTGGGGGACTCAAATGACCTCTGAAGGGTGATGCATTTGTGAGCCAAGAGTCTTAACCCTCTAAGAACTTCAGCCTTAAGGTGAGCTGACTCAAGTCTGCCCATTTTATTTATTTATTTTTTTTTTTGAGTTGGAGTCTCTGTCGCCCAGACTAGAGTGCAGTGGCCGCTCCCGGCCACCGCAGCCTCGACCTGCTGGGCTCCGGCGATCCTTCCGCCTCAGCCTTCAAAGTAGCTGGAACTACAGGCGCGCGCTACCACGCCCGGCTGATTTTTTGATTTATTGTAGAGATGAGGTCTCATTTGCCCAGGTGGGTCTCAAACCCGCGGGCTCAGGCAATCCACTCACCTCAGCCTCCCAAAGGCGCGGGATTACAGGCTGAGCCACCGAACCCGGCTAGTCTGCCCATTTTAATACAATAAGTCCCCTATATATGAACCTTTGGATTGAACCTTCAAAGATGCGAATGTGTGTTCACATGTTCAATCATTTAAGTTGGTTCATATGTCTGGTATACACTGTCACGTATGCGCATCCTCTACAAGTGGTTGTGCTTTTGTGTGCTTTACTATACAGTACTGTATAGAGTACAGTAGTATATTATAAACCTATTGTAGTACAGTACCATATAGCTGATTGTGTTAGTTGGGTTCCCAGGCTTACTTTGCTGAATTTACGAACAAATTGGGCTTATGAACACACTCTCAGAATGGAACTGATTCGTATGTAGGAGACTTACTGTATGACATTGTACAGTCCCATGTGAGTGGGAGGGTGCTTTGATATTGAAGGCATAAACATGGCTTCTTCTCAATGTCCTTCATGGACAGGAGAGATAGTGTCTTCTCTCAACCAAAGGCATCACACAAAGTGAAAAAATAAAGCATTATCTCTTATTTCACAATAACCTATTATAATCATCCTCGTTATTGTCACCTCAAATTCAGAATTAAGAAGCTTTTTGGCTTAAAGAGAGCAATTTGTGTGTTAGGACAAATTTTCCTTAAGAATGTATTAAAATATATTGAATTTGGATTTTTTTTTTTTTTTGCAAACTCAATAACATTTTTTAGTAGAAAAAAGAATTAAAGATGTAAGCTTAAAAATATCAGAGTGACTGCTTTGCTGGTCATTCTTTTATAGCTCTTGTAAAATAGGAAACAAGCACTGCAAGTTGAAACTGAGTCACTGATTCTGCCAGATGTTTCTTGAGCCAAACTGGGAAAGAGGATGAGCGTTGGAAAAACAACTCTTCCTGTTATTTTCCTAGAAGTCATTTATGGGGGGGAGGGGGAGGGTCCACCATGCATGAATTCCAAAATGTGATCGTGAGTTTCCTTGCCTTGAGCCATAGGTCAGAAGACCTTGTGTTCCAGAAATTGAGGGTGACATGATTGTAACACGGTAACCTCAAATCTGAGAGGGCTTGTGTGTAAGGTTCTTTGCCTATTTCAAAGAAGTCACCCAGAAGTCCAGCAGGGAAAGCACATTCGTTTATTACACTTATAGTAGGGTCACTGATGGCGGCAGGGTGGTGATGAAAGAATCTGCGTCTTAGAACAGCACAGCAAACAGTTTTATAATCAAGCAAGTTAATTATTCAAATTCCTGTACCGTGTATACAATCTCATTTAGAGTGACGACTACATTGTCTCTAGGTTGCTTGGTTACCTGCATCCCGTTAATCCCATGACTTGCTGCAGCAAATATGCATGTCCTGCAAAGACCAGCCTTGTCCAGGAGCTGCTCCCTGGGGGAGAGGCAGTAAGAAGTCAGACATGGGGGAAAGAAACAATGTCCAGACAATAACCCCGCATTTGACCTTTCCTAAAGTAGAGTGAATGTGTTGAGACGTGTGGATGAGCCAGGGCCTGCGTCCACAAGGGATTCTTTCCGGGACAGGAGAGCAGCTCATAGACAGTGGACGAACAGGGTCCTATGGGAGACTTTGGTGACATACATGTGGTCGGTGTGGGTGCCAGTCTACCTTCTGGTGAGCACACAGTTAGGCATACGTATATATGGAAATGTATTTATACCAATGTATTTTCCCACTTGCACATACATGTGTGCATGAATTAGTGCAACCAGTGTTTATTAAGTGGACTGTGAGTGCCTTGAAAGCAGGGACTCCAAGCATGCCTGATGTGCTTGCTTCTACATGTATGGCAGGGCCCTCACAGTTGGTAAAAAAAAAAAAAAAAAAAATCTGGGGCTGAGGAGTGAGGCAGAAGGTAATGGAGTCATCTGCATTCAGGCAGAGGCTGGCATGTCTGGCTCCAGCAGCAGGGGCAGGACATGGGAGGATGAGAAGGAAGGGCTAGAGGTAGGGTCCATGGAGCAGGGGCAGGTAGAGGTGTGGGGTTCTATGGAAGGCAGGTGACACAGTCTTCGGTCCTTGCTCCCCCAACCCCCAGAGGGGGAAGCATCCCTCCTCTTAGGGCCCATCTCTGCCCTGAGCACCGAATCCCAGCCCCTCAACTTCCAGGGGACTACCCTCTATGAAATGTTTCCATTGCTCAGGACGATGTCAACTTCTCCTCCTTGCCTCTTTACGCTTGGAGCAGATGTGTCCTCACATCTATTCAATCACGCTTCCTTTTCCTCTTTTCCCCTCTCGCTATTCCCTCTGCTTTCCTTTATAGCCAAGTTTCCTAACAGAGTGGTCTGTGTTTGGTGTCTTTACTTTCTCAGCTTCCACTCTCCTTGAAGTCTGGTCCAGTCTGGCTCTTGCAATCCCCCCTCACCGAACCTGCCCTGGGACCAACTCGCTGCTAAATCCTAGAGACATTCTCCCGTCCTCACACTGCCCGGCCCTTCTTGCAGTGGACACTGTCAGACACTGCTTACTTACTTCCTGACCTCCTCCTGCTGCTTCAGGGATAATACTGTCTCCTGGTGCTCTCCTCCCTGGAGGTCAGACAGATTTCAGACTCTCCATCCTCCCTGGTGCTTCTGTGTTGGTATACTACAGGCCTGTCCCAGGCCACCTGTGCTCTGTCATCACATCTCCTTGGCAGTGATCCCATCCCTGGCTACCCACCAGAAGGAGCACCTATTGATGTCAGGGTCCATTATGCAGTAATCAAGTCAGAATTTCTGGAAATGGGGCCCAGATAGCAGGGGTTTTTTTGATGTTGTTGTTTTTTTAAAGCTGCCCAGTTGATTTTGATGAGAATGAAGGTTGAGATTCATGTTCTGTAGACTTCTTAGATCCTCACCACCTTCCAGACTGTTACATCCAAGCCTGATTTCTCACCTGAGCTCCACAATTGTTTATCCAACTTGCTACTTATTATTGCTACGTAGGTAGCCACTGACCCCTCACTAGGACAGATGCAAGACAAGCCTGTCCTTCCCTGCGCCTGCTCCTCCTCTGTGTTCCCTCACCTGGTGGCTGGTAGTAACCAGCTCCCAGTCTCTTGGGCTCAACCCTGGGTTACCCTGGACTCTTGTTTTCTCCTGCCCCAATGCCTCCAACTGGTCTAAGTCCTGTAACTTGTCTCCATCCTACCCTTTAGTTACTCTTAAGTACTTCCAGAACTGGGTTCCTCTTTTTTACCCCCTAACTCCCTCTACCTAAGTCCTATCAGTCTCACCTGAACTGTGGTAAGACCTGCAACTGGCCTCCTTCTCCTCAGCCTTGTTTCCCTCCATCCTCCACATGGCATCACAGGGAGGGCTGACACCCACAGGTGAGCACGTTCTTCTCTGCTGGAAACTTCCAACAACTACCCACACCCTCAGGCAGCCCTGTGCCTCCTGCTCTGGCCCTGCCTGGCTGGCCAGTCCCCAGGTCTCTACCTACTTACAGGACCCACTTGGACCTGCTCTCAGCCCCACATGCCCCCTGTTCCCTCACATCTCCTGCCTGCCCAGGATGCTCCTTCTGTCTGGACTGCTCTTCTTCTATTTCCTGCTTAGCCCTCGGACCCCAAAGGCATGAACTCCTTCCTAAGGACTTTCTTCCTTCTCCCTCCACCTGTTCACCGTTCACTGGAGTTCTGTCCTGGCACTGTCAACTCCCCGGGGCAGGGATGATGTCATTTGTCTCTGAACCTAGTCCTGAGAGGGCTTAACCCAGAGGGGGTGCTCAGGAAATGCTTGTCGAATGAATGAACAAATAGTGACCGGTGTGACTACAGTGGAGAGTGGTGTGTAGCCAGCTGAATGAGAGACTGACAAGAAAAATGCTGCATTGAATTGGATTATCCAAGGTCATCCCATCCTTGGTCATGCCAGAGAAGTTCATTTACCATGTATTGCATGGCAGTAGTGTTGCAAGAGCACATATATATCTTTAGTTTTCTAATCTATAACATGAGGATAATAAAATCCATTTAGCAGACATGTCATGAGGGTCAGAGAAAGTAATGGTGGTGAAAACATTTTGAAAATCATAAATGACTGTTCAAACATGGGGTGAGTAGTCCCAGTGTCCTCACAGGGCAGAAGCCTCTGTACCAATGATTCAGGAACTGCCCAGTGTGGAAAGGGAACACACAGCCGGGCACAGCAGTCCCATCACAGCAGGCTCTGTGGTGGCCCTGTGTGCCTGGCAGGTCCCCAGAGTGGGACAAGGCTGCACTTGCAGTTTGAGACTTTGCACAGTGAGAAATCCTGTGGTCAGGGAGGAGAGTGTGGAGGTCTGAGGCCAGCTCCTTAACTGACATAAGATCCCGCTAAGAATCGAGCCCTGACTTGGTGTCCTTTGCGTGCACAAAGTGAGGAGTCCTGCTCTTATGGCCTGTAGTTAGCAGCCTGCAGGACCTTAAAAATAGCGCTGGGAGGATATTTTTAGTGCACCAGCCTGAGGCGTGGCTGAAGCCCATGGCCTCCTGTGACGCATGAAAATAGTTTTGGCTCTGTTTGCGAGTGATTCAGACAGCTGGTTTTGAACTTTAGGGGTATAAAAATAAAAACAAGGTGGGGGAAGCTGGGTCCCAGCCATGGGGCATCCCCTTCCCCCATGACTTTGGAATAATTGTTCCTGAGGAGGGTTCATCAGAGCCAAGCTTCTCTGTGGGTTCATCAGAGCCAAGCTTCTCCGCAGCTTCCACAAATCACAGTTGCACCTGGAGTGTTTCAGACTGGTGGGCAAGATAAAGAGCAGAAGAATAACCTCATTTCACAGGCCAGAAATTGAGTCTGCAAGAGAGGATGTTTAACTCCCCACAAAGTCACATAGTCAGTTTGTGATAGAGCCATATTCAGGTCCATGTCTTATACCAAAGCCCCAGCTAGTCTTGCCGGCTTTTCAACTAGAAGACCATTTTAAAGTCTACAAAGCACCTTAATAACTTCATCTCATTTGATCCTCCTATGAGGCAGCAATTTTGTTCCAGTTTTGCCCATGAAGAAAAACAGAGGCTCAGAAAAGCAGAGTGACTAGCCCACCATCTCACACTTGGTGAGATCCCAGGCCACACCAGGGCCCTGGGACTCCAAATTCCTTGAGTACCTGGTCGGGGTCGGTGCCCACAGTGGCTGGGATGAAAAACCAAGGGCCTGTGGGGAGAAGGCTGTGGACATGGACACTGCAGTACCTGGTCAACAGGAGGGTACAAGCATGTCCATCTGGCCCCACTCATGAGTAACTTCTAGGGACAAGGAAAAAAACAGAAAGACATGCAGAGCCAGGCAGGCAGGACAGACAATGTGCTCATCTACTGCCTGGGTGCCTGCAACTCTGGGGAGAACCTCACAGGCAGTGCTCAGAGCAGCTGTGAGCACCATGATCTGAGGTCTTGCCATAGTGCCTCACCATGTGGCCCATCAAGACTCGGTTTCCTTAGTTGTCAAAGGACTGAGAGTGTCTAGTCAGTTTTGGATGCTGTATGAGGACTAGCTAATAAAAACCACTGCCTCATGGGGAGGTATTGAACTCTCTGAAATCAGCAATGTGAATCGGCTCAAAGAATGTACAGTGCCTTATTATACATACTTCTAACAGTATAAAAGTATGCAAGTAAAAGTCACGTGAAATTCTACTGTCCAGAACTAGTTAATATTTGATGACGGTATACAATTTTATGTAATAGGAAAACACTATACGGTAAATGCTGTCTTTTGACTTTCTTTAGTCATTTATGTACCAATAAATATAAATCTAGATCATTTTAACTACTGTATCCACTGCCATTATTTGAATGTACCTTACTTAATTTAATCAGTATTCTGCAGGTTGCAGTGTGCATTGGGTTTCATATCTCAACCATCTCTCATGATTCTTAAGCCTTGGACCTTGGTCAAGATACACAAAAATACATGCTTAAAATGACTTAACAGGGACTAACCTCCATTTCCCCCCCTACCATTTTATTTCTATTTAGTGACAGAATCAAGGGAGACAGCTGAAATACGAAAGGCGAACCTCGCCTGCCAAGACTCGGGCAACTTCATCTTGTGAAATGTAAGAAGCTCTGCCCTGTCTTTGTAATTCTTACAATAGCTAACTTGAAACTACAGTCTTATTTTAGGGCCTTATCTTAACCAGATGTCACTTATAGGAGCCATCTCAGCCAGCAGAGGGAGAGGGGAGAGCTCCGTTCCTCGGCAATGGATGTCACAGCACTGTGTGTTGCTGAGCGGCAGCTTTGCTACCTGTTGCTTGTGGTGCCGCCCAGCAGCCTCTCAGACTCTGAGCTTCACTTGCCTTGCAAGGTCATTTTTCAAGAGCTAAGTTCAGTTGTGTACATGAAGGGAATTTTTTTTATTGCAACAGACTGGAAAACACGAAACTGTCATTTTGTTCATTATTTTTATTAACAAGTGGTTCTTTATCTTTCCAAATAAGTCTGTCTTATTTTTTATTTTTATTTTTTTCAAGTTGGAGTCTCACTCTGTCGCCCAGGCTGGAGTGTAGTGGCACACTCATGGCCATCCCCACATCGACCGGCTAGACTCTGGCGAGCCTTCCACCTCAGCCTTTAAAGTAGCCAGAACTACAGGTGCACGCTACCACACCTGGCTAAGTTTTTGATTTATTGTGGAGATGAGGTCTCACCAAGTTGCCCGGGCTGGTCTTGAACCTGTGGGCGCAGACAATCCTCTCGCCTCAGCCTCCCAAAGTGGTGGGATTACAGGCTGAGCTACTGTGTCTGTCTTTTTAAAGTAAAAAATAAAAAAATTCCCCAAATCCCGGCAAATATCCAGTAAGCCCTTAGGACATGCCCAGACTTGAATGAGGTGCCAGGAGTGTAGCACCAAGACAGAAGCGGTTTCATCTTTCCTGAGCTATTTGTGGTAGTATCTCTGGAGGCATTCACTACAATATCTGTTGTAGCATCCATTGTAGCATCCGTTGTCATGTCTGTCGTAGTATCTGTTGTAGCGTCCGCAGTAATAGCCATTGAGTAAGGAAAGCTCATGATGCCTGGTATGAGTTTAGGGCTGCTTTTAAATGAATGTCTATTTTGTTAGTCACAATGGCAGCTCTGTCGTACATTTAAGAAGCGAGGTATAGCTGCAAGACTTAGTACTCATTGAGACTAGAGACAATGCTGGATTCCTAAACAGATCTGGGGACTCCTTGCAATAATTCTGAGTCCTTCTACCCACAACATTCCAGTCCAGGATTTTGTGGCCTCAGGCCTTGGGCTCCGGAGGGTTATATAATACATTTCTAGACACTTTATGCTCCTTCATGGAATTTGACACCACTTTCAGTCCATCCCAAGCCTTGATTCTGAGCCAGTTCCAAAGGTTTGCCCCCAATCTTTGGAATTCAGCAAACTTACCAGCTGTGTAGGGAAAAGATGATGGAGTTGTCATAAAGGAGCCCCAGGATACCAATTAGGTCAAAGAAAGACAGGGACTACTCAATCCCAGGAGGAAGCTGGCAGGAGGTATAGACAATTAACCTTTGAGGACTAAGGCCCACGGTGACCAAAGCAGCCCTTGTTTCTAATTATGTCCTCGATGTTGTTTGTGGATTTTAAGAGAGTCCTTCTGGACATGCTGGTCTTCTGACGTCCCTTACAGGCAACTCAGAAGAACAAGGGTAATTCTTGGAGAAAAACATGTATGCCTCACCATCATAAACACAGGCAGTTTGGTTTCTAGGATCTATATGTGGGAAAACTGAAGTTCTGCGCAGAGAGGAGAAGTGACTTGCGTGAGTTTATAAGGAACTCCAATCTTATGATTTCCTGCCCGGGTTTTTTTAATGGTACCATCTGCTTTTTCAAGATTGTCTTTGACATCAAGGATTTGTCCTATTGCAGAAATTCTACTCATGAATGAATTAATTCAACAAATATTTTTTGAGTTATTTCAGGCCAAATGCTAGCCACTGGAGATACAATAGTAAATAGGAGAGAATTCAGGCTTCGAGGGTCTTACTTTCCAAAAAAGGGAACAGAAAACGAAACAGGAAATTAGTGGTGATTATGGTAGTGGCCCGAAGATGTGTGCCAGGAGGCTCTGGAACAACTGCAGGACCCCCTTGTCCAGCTGCTGGGAAAGGAGGTGGTGGTGGTGGAGGGCGAGGAATATCCTGCCTTGGTACCCTCCACTGGTGTCTAAACAGCTTCCAGATTGACGAGGAATTAGGGGTGGGACAGCAGGGAGATCCAGGAGGAAGTACAGCGTGATTGAAGACCCGGAAGCAGGAGCAAGCATGGGATATGAGTAGTCGGAGCATTAGTACAAGAGGACAAGTGCTGAGGAACAAGAATGTGGTGGAGGTCAACAGGGGCCAAGCTGGGAAGATTCTGTGAAGCAGAGTAAAGGGACTTGAATTTTACCCTGAGATCTAAGGAAGCCAAAGAAGGGCAGTGGTAACCTGGTCAGATTCGTGGCTTAAAGGATGGCTCTGGACACTGTGTGAAGGAATTGGAGGAGACCCAGAGAGGAGTATGGAAGGCTGCTTAGGATGCCATACAGTGTCTAGGCAAGGGGGAAGGTGGCTGGAGAGAAGTAGATGTGATCAAGAGTCAAAAGGTCTTTGAGAGTTACTGGAAGTCCATGTTCACTGGAGAAGTCCTGTAGTTCCTTGCCCATTAAATTTACAGTCCTTCAATGAGTGAGACAGGTTTATTGGATCATTGGAAACCTGACACAGGAAAATGGGCCATCTCATTGCTGTACTCTGGCCATACCTCAGGGCTTGATCCCACTCCCTTCAGGCCTTCGGCCCTTGGGACTTTGAATGCCTTAACATCTACATAGCAAGTTAGGCTCCCAGAGCATTCATGGGAAATTCTGTTATGGAAATAGCTAGCAATGATATTGCAATGGATCAATGGATTGAGTGAACTCTCCTAGGGAAATATATATATATATAGATAGATAGGTAGATAGGTAGATAGATAGGTAGATATAGATATAGATATAGATATAGATAAATATCCTTTCACAGGACAATCCCTAGACAACAGGTTACTATACTAACACTAACGATGATCTGCTTCCCATCCTGGAAAAACTCCTGTGATGGCCTAAAGCTAAATCCACACTTCAACCCTGCATCATCAGATGGCGGGGTTCAGGGACAGAGAAGAAGAGGTCTGGCAAGCAGTCCCAGCAGAACCAAGAGAAACAAACAATGTAGCAAGCTATCTGTAAATCAAGGCAGGAGTGTTTCTGAGATAGGTGAACAAATTGCAAACAAGAGATAACTGACATGTAAGAGCCAAGGTTAAGGTTCCCTAAGGGCAACCATATGATAGGCTATTTAAGAAACAAAGTGTTGTCTTAGAAACAGGAAATTCCTGGTGCAGCTGGTACTTGAGGAAGGCAGTCCTCTGAGGGCAGAGAGCTTCCTGCTGACGTCTCTATTACCTGCATATTGCCTGCCTGGCACACAGAGGGCACGAAATAATAAATAAATAAATTAACAGAGTCAATACTCTATATCCTCACTTTAACTTTGCGGAAGGATGCTTGGAGGAGTGGATACATGTCGGTGCTTTTCTGACAAGGCCAAGAATGCAGGACAGAGTCATCAGTGCTTAAGGAATTCATTCATGAGCTCCTGGGATCTTTTCTAATCTTCTGGAGGGCTGGGGTTCTGGCTGACCAATCCAGGAAGAGCTAAAAGGTATCCCCAGGATCCCTGCATTTCTGGATCCCATAAGGAAAATCCTCTGAAACAGAACCCTCTGGGCATCCATCAGGTTTCTGGCAGACCCCAAGGAATGTGTACCTCCGTGATAGCTCAGGATGAGTGAGCTGGAGGCAGCAGTGTGTGAGTGAGTGAGTGATTGAGAGTGTGTGTGTGTATGTGTGTGTGTATGTTCGCGCGCGTGCGCTTGTACATGCAGGATGCAGACTGTGATGAATGAATGTATCAAAAAGAAGAATTCTACATCTATCAGAAGTTTAATGGAAAAGGGAGCCATCAGTATCATTTAATGGCGCTCAACAGTACTATTTCCCAATAACAAAATAGAGGTAACAGTGAAACAGCTGTAGGTTTGGGGAACAGATCCTCCTTCCTATTAGAACTGTGAGAAAATACAAAATATGGATCTGAATGGGAACCCTAAAGGCCAGAGCTATACCCTTTGGGGTTTACTGCAGAGGACTTTTTATTTCTTTCTGGCATCTCAGCTGAGTTCTGAATAGAAGAGGATGTGAGAAAACGTCCTGTAGATAGATAAACAAGATGTCATTGTGGTGGGAAAATAGTGCAGATACAAATAAAATACTCAAGAAAATAAGCGCCAATGGAGGGAATGAAGTCTGGGAAGGAGGAGGGAGTCCATATAGTATTTAAAAGGCCTATCATTTTGTTTGGGTAGAAAAAACTCAAGGAAGCTTCATTTATATTCATTTATGCCATGCAATAGACTTTAGTGTCTGCCACAAGCCAGGCACTGAGCTGGGAGATGGTTATACAGTAGGGATGAATATATGCGTGGTCCTTGCCTTCATGGATCTTGTTGTCCAGTAGAGAGGAGAGACTCCCTGCTGGAGAAAACAGCATGTGCTGTGAAGAAAAAGAACAGGCAGCAAGAGGAACCAGAAGGACCCACTTTGGACTGGAAGTGCTCTTGGGGAAGTAGACATTCAAGCTGAGGCCGGAAAGATGAGCAGGATTCAGTCCTGCAAAGAGCTTGGGAAAGGCCATGCTGGGCAGAGGGAACTGCATCTGCAAGGCCTAAGGCAGGGAAGAACATGGCTTTGGGAGGAATGGAAAGGAGAGAACAGTGTGCCTGGAGGGTGGAGGGCAGGAGGCAGGAGATGAAAGGGGAGAGGTAGGAGGGGGCGAATCCTGTAGGGCCTTGTAGACCATGGAACATGAAGAGGAGCTTGAGTTGCAGTTGAGGGTGATGGTAAGTCACTGGCAGGTTTTAGTCAGGGTTTGAGTTTTTAAGCAGTCTGGCTACCCTTTGAGGAATGGATTGGATGAGGCAAGCGTGAGGGAGTGAGAACAGAGTAACCATTGCAGAGGTTCAGAGAGGGAGAAGACATGGGAGGCCAAGATGACTGGAGAAGTATTATTCTAAGGTAGGACTTGGTGTTCGTGGACACAGGGGTGGGGGGAGGGGAAGATCAAAATGACTCCTACATTTCAAGTTTGGGTAACTGCTTCTTTATTTGTTTAAATCTCTAAGAAAAGTGACATGGCATGAAATTTGGGGAAATGAGGAATAGGATAATTTCACCAAGCATTAACTGAAGAATGCTTACGCTGTACCAAACACGACAATAGATGAGAAAAAGTTTAACAAGGTCCAAGTTGTTCCCATCCCTTGCAGTTTACTGGGGTTATTGTCCTGGCTTTCTGTTTACTAGACTGATAAACTAAATAAATCTGAGCAATTGCTCTTACCTCAGGAAAAGAAATCAGGTACTGAATAAATAACGATTGAATAAAAAAGGAGATAGGTTGTTATTTTCAACTAGGATTTCCTGCCTCCCAGGAGTCTTGGGGGAAAGATCAGGATGAAATTTGGGAGCCCAAGTAACAGAAGAAGACGCCACTAGCTAGATGAAGAACAAAAGTTTCCACAATGGGCAAGCAAACTGGAAAAAAAAACCAACAAAACCCACATAGTGGGACAGGAAAATGGAAAGATGATCTCAGAGACAAAAGCATCTGTGGTATTTGAGTGGGTGAGGGGAGGGGCCTGTCATCAGTCAGCAGAACCTGGGCTGCAAAAGGACTCACTGGCCCAATCAGGAGTTCAAGTGGCAAAGGGGATAGGGGAAATCTGAACCAACAACAGGCTGTTGTCTCAGAGTGAGAGGCAGGAGATGAAAGGATGTAAGTACACCAGCGGAAGGCACCAAGATGGCCAACTGTCCACAGCTAGCCCTGCTACCTTGCTCTGCCCCAGGGGTGAGTGGGAGGGAGAACCCCTTAGTCACTGGGGTCTCAAAAGAAGCCAGAGGACTCCCGTGCTTCCAGCACCCCCATCCCCATCCCCACCCTTTTTCCCCTTCTGTGCTACATGGCCTCCACCCAGCCAGGGCATTCTACTTATGACTGGGCTTCTACTCTTTGGCTAAAGGACCACCCTGCTCCAACATGGTCATTGTCACTGTCAACAACACTGATAAAAGATACCTGCACACACATGTTTATTGCAGCACTATTCACAATAGCAAAAACATGGAACCAACCATGCTGCCCATCGAATCTGGACTGGATTAAAAAAATATGGTACATATACACAATGGAATATTATGCAGCCATAAAGAAGGACAAACATATGAACTTCGCAGCAATTTGGATGGATTTAGAGTCTATCATACTCAGTGATCTATCACAGAAACAAAGAACAGAGTAACACATGTTTTCACTCATAAGCGGACCTTAAATCCATCCAAATTGCTGCGAAGTTCATATGTTTGTCCTTCTTTATGGGTGCATAATATTCCATTGTGTATATGTACCACATTTTTTTTTTATCCAGTCCAGTTTCAATGGGCAGCATGGTTGGTTCCGTGTTT